>CAHIKZ030005635.1:20000-55000 GCA_903632075.3 Acanthosepion pharaonis | reverse complement strand
TCTAAGATGTAAATTATTTTTAAATATAAGGCTGGACGTTTAAAATGTTATGTAATAAAGAATTAGTCTATGTTTTTTTGTTTTGCTCTTGTCTACTAGTGTTGTGCATTTTTTATAATGTTCTTAAGTCTAGTTTAAGAATGTAAAAATGTCGGATTAAGTAAGGTAAATACTAATTTGAATAGTAACTGGAATAGTCATTATTGAATTAATAGCGGGAAACTTTAAACATTATTGTAAAAGATTTGTAATTGAAGACAGTATTTTTAGAAGATTTGATTTCAAAGGAAAAAAATGAAATTAATGTCAAACGGAGATTACAAGAATTAACAGAAAAAAACGTTTTACATTAATTTTAGGAAAAAGGAGGGAAGAAAAAATGTCTCTTCCTTCTTTGCTGGAATCTGATCGTTGCTTTTCTTGTGGCAGCATTAATAAGCGTAAAAGAATCAGGTGTTGTTCAAATTGTCAACGGTCTTTTCATTTATCTTGTGTAGGATTGACTAGAAATGCTTCAGCGTCTCTGGTTGTTTGGAGTTGGTCACATTGTCTGTCTCTCTCGGCTCTACAAGATAGTGTGATCCATCAACAAAATGAACCAACCCAAAGAGATGCCAGTGTCGTTTTGAGGGCAACTTAACTCCTTAGGCAATTCCGAAAGGTGTCTTTAAAAATCCCTAAATCTGTCAGAATCCCGGCAGCCGATGCCTTGGCTACTGCCATAGACCAGGCAATTAACTTGAACAGCTCGCTTGACTGGTATCACCTTTTCTCTTTCGCAACACTTGTGCTCGGCATTCCTTACAATAAGGACCCTACATCATCTGTCTCATCTATTATGAAAAATAACATTTCTTTATTCAGTTCGTCTAAAATAAATGTCACCGAATTTTCTAATCTTTCTAATTCTAATAGATTTCATCCTTTATCTACAGTCGACGATTCTAAAAGACTCCATGCCCTCGTCAATGCTAAATTAATCGAGGGTGATGTCTCAGCTGCAGTATTGGCCACATCCTATACTATACTAGCTACTACACCAGAAGTTCTCACAGCGCTCCGTCGGAAACATCAGTGGAGGTGTGGACGACCTTCGACCTGCTCACATCAAGGACTTAATTTCTGCCCACACTGCCGAAGCGGGTGAACATTTGAAAACATCTCTTATAACAGCTCTTATTAATACCCTTCTCCGAGCTGAGATACCCCAACAGGCTCGTGACTTAATATTTTCAGCCAACTTAACGGCTTTAAAAAAAAAAAAATAGACGGAGGTATCCGCCCTATCGCTGTTGGTAACATTTTTCGTCGTCTTGCGGCAAAAATTGCTTGTATGGTTGTTGTGAAGAAGATAGGGCATAAATTGCGACCTGTCCAGCTCAGGGTAGGCATACAGGGCGGATGTGAAGCCGTGGTTCATGCCACAAGATAATTTTTCGAGAATACATCATCTGCTTCAGACCGTATCTTATTAAAATTGAATATGAAAAACGCTTTCAATGGCATCAGAAGGGATCATCCCCTGAAAGTTTGCCATCATCGGACTCCTTCCATATTTAAACTGGCTCATCTTTCGTATAGTCATCCAAGTATGTTGATTGCCTCTGATAATATTATCTCTTCTGCTACTGGAATCCAGCAAGGTGATCTACTTGGTCCGCTACTATTTGCGATGGATGTTGACGGGGTAGCTCGTTCCATTGCCTCTCCTTTCAATATATGGCATCTTGACGATGCAACGTTGGGAGGATCAATCGAGGCCGTAGCTGCTGACCTCCGACGAGTTATTCCTGCTTTATCTCTGCTTGGACGAGATTAACTCGTCCAAGTCAAGACATAATAAACTTTAATTATACTGCAGATGATTTCGAGACTGCTATCCGAGATATCAGACTCATCCTTGAGTATATAAAAATAACACCTAAGGAGGAATTAAACATTCTTGGTTCGCCAGTCTTTCCAATGGCCATTCGAAAATGTTTCGATACTAAGCATGTCATTCTAACAAGAATGCCAGAGAAATTGCAATTAATTGATGCACACCCATCCCTCTTCCTCTTCATCAGAAGAGTTTTGGATGCAGCTGAGTTCCCTTCCCAAATCGAACCCGTAGGCCACGACCGTGGTGATGGAAAGCGGCCGGATGGCATTACGATTTTCCCTTTTAAAATGGGGAAGTCGTTGATTTGGGATGCGACCTGTGCGGATACATTTTCGGTCGGTAATTTGATCAGGTCCGCAGTTGAGCCGAGGTCCGTCGCCCGGGACGCAGAGATAAAAAGAAATACTTAAATATTCTTCTCTTGCTGATAGATTTTTTTTTTACTCCTGTGGCAGTGGAGACTTCTGGGGTTATTGGCCCTCGTTCGATGGCGTTCCTTCGGAGGATTGGCGCGATTGCGCCTCGATTAAGGGACGCGCCTCGCGAAACGGAGTTGCTTTTGCAGCGTGTCACACTGGCGATGGTTCGAGGTAATCCTTTATCCAGTATTGCGACTGGCAGAGGATAGAAAAAATGTTTATAGTTACTTTGTTCAAACTTTTTTCAATAAAATATTCAAATAAGTGTAAAAAAAAGAAGTTAATCCTATCAGGTTTCATCTTGTTTGTAATTATTATTTATTGTATTTAAAATACAATTGCGGTACAAGGCCAAAATGGGGAGGGGTTGAGGCTGGTCATCACTAACTATCTTCTACCTAGCTAATCTGATTCATGACCCATTCACACATTACAATTTCCACATTCACCATTAGAACTCGTCCGTCATTATTCAATCCTCCATACACCATAATAACGCATCCGCTCAAGGAGAACCTACAAAATGCGCCCCATGCCATAAAATTCAAATGATTATAAAATATATACTTCAAAATTTATGGATGAATAGAATGAGAGAGGAGGGAATGAACCCCAAAACAAACTAAATATAAACACAAAGTAAACTAAACATAACTGATGTTAGTAGGGCCCGCCCAACCCTCAAAAAGAGAGGCCGCTGTATTCTGCCCCTTGGACAAAATCAAGAGGCTCTGTCGCTAACGGAGAAAAATATACGGACATGGGAAATAAAAAGCTGACCCAGTAGAGATGGTATTTATCAATCCACCCACGGGGATCGAATGTGGCACAAGGCCTTTTTAATGTGGGTATCTCTGAGCCCGTAGGCCCAGCCAAAAATAAAACCCATCTAAACCCGTCCAAGCGGGCTAGTTCCGTCAACCTCCCCCAACGAAACCCTACCCTTCGGCGGGGCTTCGTCCGGGTTCCTCTCTGCAAGCAGAGAGTTCGACAGACACCCGACCCGGCAGCTCACAAAGCGCAGATACTACACTTTGATCCTAGCCACCGGGCCGAGCGGGTATTCTTTTTATAGACCCAGTAGAGATTGTTTGCAATTAGCATTCATCTGATTTTTATAGAAATTTATGTTTATGTTATTGTTTATGTTTCTATTCTCGTCGTTGCTATTAGCTACCTTAAATAGAAAAAACTTAATATGGAAATCTAACAATTGATTTGGAAGCCCGTTATTGATAAGCGTTTGTTTAACATTATTTTATTCTTTGAAGAAAAGCGTGCGAAAGGATGAATTCTTGTGTGCTCTCTCGAGGAAATTTTTATTAACACCACTATAGAAATTAAGATGTCAAGGGTCTTTACTAGTGGGTGTTTTTTGTAAACTGAAGTTGTAATTGTATTATTACTAAAATCAACAAGAACATCTAAGAAAGGGAGTTTATTTTTTTCACGAAGTTCATATGTAAAATTGAGAACGGAATTTTGTTAAAATGTAGTTTTCAGATTGTCAATTTCCTTTTTGATATCAGCTAAAATAAATATATCGTCTACATAACGAACATATATTTTGGATTTACTAACTTTAGTAAAAACCTTGTTTTCAATGTATGATATATAATAATAGTTTGTGTGTAAATAGTACCATTCTGGTTCTAAAAAGGAACTCTAGTGGTGCAAGCGAGCAATAGTTTTCTTAAAATATTGGGTTGGATTGATAGAGGTGGAATTAAATTATTTTTATACACAGAATTAAGGATAAGATCAGTAGTTTCTGTAACAGGAACGTTAGTAAATACATTTTTCTACATCAAGCGATGCAAGAATGCCTTGGTTTGGTTTTACTTTCGTGCTTTTAAGTATTTGGAGGAATTCATGTGTAGATTTAATGCTATAGGTAGTTGGAAGATATGGGGTAATAATATCATTGAGAAATTTTGATAGTTGGTATATACATGTTGGAATCTGAGAAATGATAGATCGTAATGGGTATCACGGTCTGTGTATTTTAAAGTTGCCGTATAAGTATCCAAGTGGGTAATCTCCAGTAATTTTATTTATTTTAAGGGACCTTACAACAGCATTGTTGAATGTTATGAGTTAACGTATTTCTTTAGAGATTCAGTTGTGTTCTGATTCAATTTAGTAAATTTAGAACGATCATCAGTGAGGTGCTGAAGTATTTTGTGATAATCCAATTTATCCAAAATTACGTAAGTATTGGATTTATCATCTTTTTTGATGACTATATTGGGGTTGTTTTTAATTCTTTAGGTGCAGTTTTTGAGTTTTGTTGGAATGTTCTTGCTTTTATTACGTGGAATATAATCTTTTAGACCTTCTACCTTGAGAAGATCTTTAAAGTTTGGACGGAGTATTATCAATTTGTCTTTTTCCAGTTGACATAATGATTGATGTAAGATTTCAGTTTCAGTCTTCTTTGTGAGGAGGTCAAATTTAGACTGGAGATGGCAATTTGATCCTAGATTTCGGAATTTCTTCTGATCATCTGTTATTTTGTGACTGGATAGGTTTATGTATTTATCACGATTTTGGGAAGCAGAATATTTCCTTGGTATAAGTTCCACAACTTTTGTGTAATTATTTGTCTATGGTTAAGTTCATCATTATTAATACTTATGTTGATATGATAATGTGTTTCTTTATATTCAGTTTAAGTTAAAGTGTTTTTTAGTACAGCATTATGTTTTTGGATTTCATTATTTATATGTTGGATTTCGTTCTTAGCTTTAGTTATCTGATGTAAAACAAGATTTTTTCTGAAAGTTATAGTGTTGCTTTCCTTATTGTCTGCCATGTCATGAAATTTAAAAAATGTGTATTTAGGCAGCAATCCTTTTTTCATGCAAGCTTCATTAAACATTACAGACAAGGTGTTTTGATTAAGTTTTTAATATAATTTCTCATATAATTTTTTTCAGTAGATAAATTACACAAAAACTGTCCAAATTTTTTATTTTTCCGAGCGATTTCAGCTATACTTTTAGCCATTTTCAAGGATGGAATATATTTACTGATAACTACAAATGGATTGTTGCATGTATTTATTTAGTATTATAGAATGTTTCATTTTCAAAACACGGTCAACATATTGTATCAATGTTCATAGTTGATATTATTGAGTGTAGGTTTTTTTTTGTTTTTATTAATAAGGCTTCCATTATTTTTAGCCTTTTTTTGCATGTAGGCGATGCTATAATATTTGTATTGTCAACAGTAGGTTTCCATGAATATTTAAATGAGACCTGATTGAGCTATGGTCAGAAAGATGTAGTGTGAGTCTCCTTGTTAAACATGTTGTGGTGTGGCCAATATAAATATTTATGAAATTTGATTGATCAGAAACACAGTGCCTTAATGGACATTTTTTTAAAATTATAAGATCATATGAGAAATTATATAAAAACTTAATAAAAGCCTCTTATCTGTCATATTTAATGAAGCTTGCATGAAAGAAGGATTGCTGCCTAAATACACAATGTGTGTGCGTGTGTGCGCGTGTTTTTGTGTGTGTGCGTGTATTGTAACATTCATTTTTTGCATATATTTCTTGTAGAGACCTGAAAAGAATTCGCAGAACTGTATGATTGTATGATTTTTCATAGAATGGTCCGATAGAAAATCACTTGGATTATGAAATTGAAACATCCAAATTGACGGAAACGTTTTTTTTGGGTTTTAATTTTTAATTCCTAAATATTAACAAAAACCTTTGCGTTAGCGAAGATATAAAAACGATCATTTAATCTCGTAACATCTTTGGAGAAAATGTTAATAAATTTCGTTCAAGGTAAATGAAACGGTGTAGCGAGAGTCGGGAAAATGCTTCTTAATATGAAGAGTCACGACAAAAAATAAAAATAAAAAAATAAAAATAAGATACCCATCACCGAATTAAATGACCGAAATTTTTCCTATATTTAATTACTTATTTTTTTCTTTGTCTTCAAAATTTTGTATCCAGGGAAATGATCAGTTTTGGCGCTTAAACATACAGGGAATCTTTGAACAAGGCGCAGTTTTGTGCCTGACAACAGACAGACGTATACCTAAAGCTTCAGAAACTCATTTACGAGAAAATTGAACATCGTCTGTTAATTCAATTTTCTTAAAAGAATATATAGTAAACAATTTTGCTCAACAACCAAATTCCGTGGTCTTATAATTTGATTTAATGTTAATTTTTTATTTTAAAATAAAAGTCAATGAAGATACAGGATTGTTAACGAAACATTGAAAATGTCTACGAGAGGCCAAGTTCGTACAATCGATGTGGACTATCTTTTCACGAATCTGAAGCCGATGGGTTTTTTTCAAATTGCACAATTCAGTGTCCTGGCATTTACTTGTATGGAATTTGCTGCAAGTTTACTAAAAATCATCTTCATAGGTACGTACGAAGGTTGTTTATTGATGTATTTATTTTAAATATTTCTCTCTCTCTCTCCCTTTCTCACTCGCATTCCCTTCCGATGCTTTGATCTTTTCTCTTTTTTCTTTTTCTTATAATCTCTATTTCACGCTTAAAATAGTTATCTCTTTCCTCGCTTGCATCTTGTCTCTTTTTCTTATATTCTTTATTTCACTCTCAAACGATTTTTCTTTCTCTCTTCTCAATCTTTCATTTCACTTTTTCTTTCGCTTACATTCTCTCTCTCTTTCTCTTCCCACGCTTACTCTCTCTTCCTACGCTTTCTTCTTTTCTCTTTTCTTTCTCTTATATTCACTATTTCATTCTTAAAATCTTTCCCTCTCTCTCTCTCTCTTCCTACGCTTTCTACTTTTTCTTTATCTTATATTCTCTATTCCAATGTAAAATGTTTTTTCTCACTCACTTCCCACGCTCTCATTTTTCTTTTTCTTTCTCTTATATTGTCTATTTCACTCTTACACGTTTCTCTCTCTCACTCTCTCTCTCTTCCCACGCTTACATCTTTTCTCTTTTTATTTCTTTTATACACTCTACTTCTATCTATCTATCTATCTATCTATCTATCTATCTATCTATCTATCATTTTGATCTCAGTCTGTTCATATCTATCTATCTATCTATCTATCTATCTATCTATCTATCTATCTATCTGTCAATACCGATCTAGGTTTATTCAAATGTATCTTTGTCAGATTTCTATATTACGAATTATCTATGTCTATTCAAATATGTCTCTAGTTATCGATCGATCTAAGCATATTCAGATGTACCTGTTCAAATCCGTTTATATCTTTGTCTCTATCAAGTATATATTCAGATCTATCTATCTATCTATCTATCTATCTATCTATCTATCTATCTTATTCATTATCTAGTAAATGGAAATAAAGCTTAGTAAATATTTTCCCCCTGTGCTTTTTATAGACAGATTAACCTTGAATATCTAATAAATAAATAATGTTTGATATTTTTGTTTAAAAGTTTCAAGAACGAATAATAATGTATAAATTCATTTGTACAGAGAATTTGATTCACATCCGGTGACATATTATCGTGATTCTGTCTACAATTAACTTATCTTTTTATCCATATCAGTTGAAGGCACAGATATGAAAAAAAATGTAAATTGGATGGAATTCATATAAGACTATGAAAATAGTCAGGTAGATAGATGCAATATTGTAATGTATCTTGTAGGGTTTACTAACAATATCCTGCAACACCCAAATTTTCTAAGCGTAGATTAGATGTAACACAAATCTTAAAGTACGGGGTTTCCAGTGAGGATCACTATTCTGACCATTACACCACATCAAAGTGCAGCAAGTTCCCTGATCGGGATGTTTTGAGGAGTGTGGACCCGCCTCTTAATTGTCGTTGTTCCCAAGTCTACCCTGACCCGGAGTGGTAGCACCTGCTAGGGTCGCAGATATGGGTTAATAACGATCCTCCAAAACAAAAGAAAAACACTACGAAAGTATAAAAATACATTTTCATAGTAAAAAAATTACCAGCAATACATTAAAAAAAAAATAAGCCAAGAAAATTAAATTTCAGCATTAAATGACCCATAAGATGTTGATATGCCGCTAAACAAATAAACAAACGTCGAAATGCCCCTGTTGTGTTCTTTATTTATCGTCTTGTCTTTCTGAAGACCGTATTTAATTTCATCTCATCAATTAATCTATTTTACTCTTATTTAACCATCACAAAAAAAAAAGCAACTCAAAATAAGTAATGGTTAGCTTGGCTATAATAAAGGAATAACAGATTCGATCTTCATGGGATGTTCACAAAGAAAATTCGATATTAAATAACCTAACAAAAATGGCATGGTGTAAAATCACAGCCCCACCCGGAAAAAAAAGAAACACAGGAGAGTAAATCTTCAGTGTATAATGACAAAAATATTATTAACCATTTTTTTTGCTATCTGAATTTATATTAATTACAATGGAACTGTTATCTTCCTCTTTGTTGTTGTCATAACGTTTCGACCGTTGTGGCCTCTGGACTTCATCAGCCTCTTGCCGATCTTTTTTTTTTTTTTTTTTCGTGATGATATTAGTAATGAGAGCAAGGTATCTCAAGGCAAACATGTTTTGCCAAAGATTAAGTAGCATCATTACAAATTTTTCACATTATTAAAGCTAGGATTTCTGAAGGTTTCCCTGTCAAACGACACAGTCAACTCAATCTTCTAACCTTTTACAAATGCCCTCAACTTTTATATCATTTCTTTCATGTGGAGGTTTCTTCTTTTATCATTCGAAAATAAACAATCATTGCTGACAAATATCTGTCTATATTTCTGAGATGAGCTATTATGTACACTATTTACATTATTCGGATTATTGTCCTCATCTTTGTCACCATATTTATTACAACGTTTCGGCCCTTCAGTATCTGTTTATATTTCTGAGATGAGCTATTATGTACACTATTTACATTATTCGAAATATTGTCCTCATGTTTGTCACCATATTTGTTACAACGTTTCGGCCGTTGTACGCTCCGGCCTTCTTCACGTGTCAGTGGATAAAGACGTTAGTTAGATCAAGTGACAGGACCCAAAGAGTGTGAGTTCAATACCTTGTTAACTCTAGAACACTAACCATCAATTAAAGTTACACCACTACTAACCATGGGTATATTATACCCGATTTTGAAAATATCAAAAAAAAAAAAAAAAAAAAAAATTAAATATAAATCTTTATTTGAAATATTTTACATGCAGGCACTTCAAACTTTGTACTTTGAATTAACATTAATAGGAACCGAAAAACATATTATTTAGATAAGAATTTCAGGTACTGAAAATTGTAATTAAAAACAGGAAAACTTGCGCTGGATACTATATACCCATCGTTAGTGTTCTAGGGTTAAGGCGGTGGAGAACTTGGAAAGGGGATTAAGCAGGAGATAACTGATAACTGACATCCATTAGACATGGCACGTGGAACTAGAACTGTCTACCTCAGTGAACGAAATAAAGGGTTCAGTTCGACATTCCAACCACCTGAAGAAGGCCGGAGTGTACAACGGCCGAAACGTTGTAATAAATATGGCGACAAAGATGAGGACAATAGTCCGAATAATGTAAATAGTGCTGACAAATATTTGAAGTATCGCCCCTCATTCATCATTGGAAGTTTCAAAGAAAGTTTCCTTGGCACTGGAAGTTTGTCTATAGTACTTCACATCTGTGACGTCCCCCCGGTGTCGCTGCGCCAAATGTGACGTCTGCCTGGCCGTGCCCGTGGTGCTGTCCTGGTCGCGGCGCCAATTGTGACGTCACCCCGTCTGTCTCCGCGCCGTCGCCGTCCTATCCTGTCCTGTGACGACCAACTGACTTGGTATTGGTCGCGGCACCAAATGTAACGTTCTAACCTTTTGCTGATTCGGATGGGAATCTGGTTAGATTCGGTATCAGCCTTTTCGTTCCCAGCTCGCCTCCAACGTCTGGTTACCGAAGTAACTGTTTTGATTTCTAGTCTAACCTACCCACGTTGTGATTTGATCTTAGGTAGACGAAATCAATCAGTCGCCGGGTCGTAATGCAAGTCGGGTCCGAACAAGGGTAATACCGCACAAGTATATGTAAAAGAAAATAAAGTAATAACTCGAAAAGTTCAAATGTGTTAAAACAAGGATAACAATATTTTATATCTGGTTGCTGAATACAGGACTGCGTCTTCCTCCCAACCCGCTTACATGGATTCGTGACACTTTGTGTTTGTTAGGCGAGTCTTAACATCTTAAGTTGTTTGTTCTTTAAGAAACTGGTTCTTGGTGTATCTTCAGGCGATATTCGTAAAACTTGTTTTGGTGGTGTGAGTCTAAGTCGTTCTTCAAAAATAAATTGTTCTTGGTTAGAAGTTGAGGTCGTGATTGCGTGGAATCTTAGTCAGCTTTCTGCGAGACGGGTCTTCAGAGCTCACAGCTTAACTGCAAACTGCAACTCCAACTGCTCAGCAACTCAGCTGCGAACTGCCTTCTTACTCGTTGCGACTCTGATTATATGGACGCCGACCGAAACCGGGGTAAGCCTGTCGGGGTTTGAGGTTCCTTGATAATTCTAAATCCGCATCAAGGGTTTTCTTTGTTTTCGGTCAGGAAGATTTATTAATTTTCATTTTTGGAAGTCTTTACTTTCTAGGGTAGGAAATCGTCCTCCCCCATTCTTCTTTTCTCATATGGGTATCTCATACCAATCCCTTCAGGGACGTCAACAGGTTTCCCATCTCTCTCACAGTGGCATCTCATACCGATCCCTTCAGGGGGCATCAACAGGCCTCCATTGCTTCTTCACATGATTACCTTCGCCTACCGCTCACGCCACCATTCAGCCAATGGACGCCCAGCTGTGTGGGTGTGGCTAGATTAGCCTCGGTTTAAAAAATCTTGCTCAAAGAAAAAAAATAATTATCTTCCTTTTTTTTTCTTTTTCTTTTCTTTCTTTTTCTTCTTCTCGACAACAAATCCTTAGACTCTTATCTTAACCGAATCCCATCTGGAGTTCATCAGTCGAGACTTCTCGCCAGCATCAAGTGGGTGGTAATCTGGCGACAACCAATTATTCGTTCTGATAAAATAATTTTCCTATCATAGCCAGCTCCGACACAAAACAGATGCTTTTTCTCAAATAATACCTCCGCAGATAGTTAAGGGTTTAATCTTTCTTTCCTGGTACTTTGCGGTTGGTCCAGCGGACATTTTCCTCGCGACCCAATTAATTTTTATCTCTTAGAATTCTGTCCTGTAGGCCACTCAGCCAATTTGAAACTTTCCTTATTGCCATGGGCAGATGGCTATATCTTATTCGCCGCCCCGTAAAATGAATCAAATGCGACGGATCCGCGACCTTACTTTCTTCATTAATGAAAATAAAATCTTTACCACTTTTCTTTGTTAGAAAAAATAACATCGTCTTTTTGTGATAGATTCTTATCACCTAATTTATTTCTCGCCTTTTTTTTCTATTTTTTACCCTACCCCAAATAGTGTCACACCTCTATTACATTTGAAGAAGAAATTAGCAGCATTCCTTAAAGTTTGCAGTTAGTAATTGTGACATTTTCAGGATGTCTACAATTTAAAAAGATGTAATATCATTCAATATATGGTGAGATTTGTAAAGAGAATCACTGTTCACCGGTGATTTTATCTTCGACTGTACCTCCCATTTTTTCCGTAAATATACATGAACTACGTTTTACTTTCTCGAGGTTTATAAACTGCAGGATTCTTCTTTTACAGGTATTCTCCCCGAAGTGAAATGTGCAGTGATGAACGAAACGCAACTGTTAGAATACGGTTATGAAGACAACTCTAGTTTCGTAATTAAATACGAAAAATGTCACATCGAAATACAAAGTATAAATGGAACTTTTAATCAAACTTTGCCATGCGTAAATGGCTACAGTTACGTCCCTGAACGATCGAGATCTTTTGTGTCGGAGGTAACATTCCTTACATTTATTCTTTCTGAAGCTTTTAACTTGAAATTCCGACTACACATTGCTTATATTTTTAACCGTTTTTAAAATTTTAAGCGAAATATTTTGCCTCATTACCAAGTTACGCAAATAATAATTTTTTAATTAAGTCAGAGCTGCTAATATAACGATATCTCAAGTGTTCTAGAGTCGGACTAATAACTTCATCTTGTGATCTGTTGTCACGATCACAGCGTTTTAATCGTTTTGACCCTTGACATTCTTCAGAATCTTGAATGGCCCGAGAAAAGAAACGCGCTCGCAAAGAACCCAACTGCATGTTGACAGACATTGATTGACGGTCTCATAATCACTAGATTTCGTCAATTATTAAATATCAAATATGAAATTATTTATATGTGTATGACACAAGGCCCAAAAATGTGGAGGTGCGTAAAGATGGTCATCACTGACCTATCATTAAAGCTTGCTAGTTTCAATCACTGACACATTGACATCAAAATGGTATTCTGTAACAGAGAATCAGGTCAGATCAATAAAAGACTCCGATTTAGTTGTATGTGGTGCTGTAAGCACCAGGAGTTACGTCCCCTTCCACAATAGGCCTTTGAGAGTATTAGCCAGTAGTTAGCCAGTAGTCAGTGTGGGCTTGAGACTGGGAGAGCTATATAACACCAGTGTTTTTCTCAGTCGAGAGAGGCACTCTCAGCGTAGAGAGGCTCTGCTTGTTGACCTCTCTGTCTCCGGACGGAGTCTCGTCCGGGAAGGTAGACAGCTACTCGACCCCATGTATACGTGGAATTCCCAACATAAAAATTGGCCTTGTGCCACATCCTGCCTTGTGGGGAAAAGATGAACTTCTCGATTCCATAAAATTCTTTCTATCGTGTCGACCAAATCAAAAACTCTCAAAATGAAAAGTAAGCAAAGAATCACAAGTATATACATTGGTCTTAAGTATACTGCTTTTTTTTCAAAGAGATCTAGCGTCGGAGAGAACTTTCTAGCAAATATGCAAACTACGGGGTTAGACTGTTCCACTCTAGGGATATTTTTATTAATTAAAAAAAGAAAAGAAAAAAGAACGAGACGATATTTTTATTTTTTTTTTTTTTTTTATTTTATTTTATTTTGTATTTTCTTTTATTTTACTTTTAAGCTGTGGATACGTGGCTGAGTGGTTAGAACGTTCTCATTCTGACCATGAGACTCGGGTTCGAATCTCATCATGATCGATTTGTCAGTAAAGAGTCTTTCTAATGTTATCGGACTAAAAGGGTCGATCCCAAAGATGACGACAATAGTCCGAATATAAATAGTTTAAATAATGATAATTCCTCATCCCAGAAATTCAGACTGAAGGCAAATAGTTGATAACAACAACAAAGATGAGGGTAAATGTCCGAATATAAATAGTGTAAATAATGATAACTTCTCATCCCAGAAATTCAGACAGAAGGCGATCAGGTGATAATAAAACAAAGATGAGGACAATAGTCCGAATATAAATAGTATCCTCATCTTGTTTCTTGTCGAAATTATTTTTAAACACGGTCCTATGATTTTACACCGATTATTACAGTCTTGTATCCTCATGTTGTTTCTTGTCGAAATAGCTTTTAGACAAGTCTTATGATCTTACAATGATTATTACAGTCTGGTATCATGATATCTTTTTTAGACACAGTCTTACGATCTTACAACGATTATTACAGTCCATTATCCTCATCTTCTTTCTTGTCGAAATCGTTTTTAGACACAGTCTTATGATCTTACAACTATGATTACAGTCTTGTATCCTGACCTAGTTTCTTGTCGAAATCGTTTTTAGACACGGTCTTATGATCTTAAAAACGATTATTACAGTCTGGTATCATGACCTAGTTTCTTGTCGAAATCGTTTTTAGACACGGTCTTATGATTAAGATCATAACTATTATTACAGTCTTGAATCCTGATCTTGTTTCTTGTCGAAATCGGTTTTAGACAAGGTCTTGTGATCTTAGAACGATTATTAATCTTTTATCCACATCTTGTTCCTTGTCGAAATCATTTTTAGACACAGTCTTATGATCTTACAACGATTATTACAGTCTTGTTTCCACATCTTGTTTCTTGTCGTAATCGTTTTTAGATACGGTTTTATGATCATCCAAGGAGTATTTCAATTTTGTATACTCATCTTGTCATTATTTATTGACACATTTTTAGTCAAGTTTCATATGGTCATACAACGATTATTTCAGTCTTTTGATCTTACAGCGGTTATTACAGTCTTGTATCCTGACCTTGTTTCTAGTCGAAATCGTTTTTAGACACGGTCTGATGATCTTACAACGATTATTACAGTCTTGTATCATGATATTGTTTTGGCCGAAATCGTTTTTAGACAGTCTTACGATCTTACAACGATTATTACAGTCTTGTATACTATTCTTCTTTGTTGTCGAAATCGTTTTTAGACACAGTCTTATGATCTTACAACTATGATTACAGTCTTGAATCCTGATTTTATTTCTTGTCGAAACCGTTTTTAGACACGGTTTGATGATCTAACAACGATTATTACAGTCTTGTATCCAGATCGAGTTTTTTGTCGAAATCTTTTTTAGACAGAGTCTTATGAACTTAAAAACGCTTATTACAGTCTTGTATCCACATCTTGTTTCTTGTCGAAATCGTTTTTAGACACGATATTATCATCTTACGACGATTATTACAGTCTTGTATGCTGATCCTGTTACTTGTACAAATCGTTTTTAGACACGGTCTTATGATCTACGACAATTATTACAGTCTTGTGTCCTCATCTTTTTTCTTGCCGAAATCGTTTTAAGACATGGTCTTATTATCTTACGACGATCATTAAAGTCTTGTATCATGATATTCCTTCTGTTGAAATCCTTTTTAGACACGGTTTTATGTTCTTACAACGATTATTACAGTCTTGTATCATCTTGTTTATTGTCGAAATCGTTTTTATGTAGGGTCTTATGATCTTACAACAATTGTTACAAACTTGTATGCACATATTCTTTCTTGTCGAAATCGTTTTTTAGATTCGGTCTTATGATCTTACAACGATTTTTACAGTCTTGTGTCCTCATCTTCTTTCTTGTCGAAATCATTTTTAGACACGTTCTCATGATCTTTCAATGATTATTACAATCTTGTATCCATATCTTGCTTCTTGTCGAAATCGGTCTTATTATCTTACAACGGTTATTGCAGTCCGGTATCCTGACCTAGTTTCTTGTCGAAATCGTTTTTAGACTCAGTCTTAAGATTTTACAACTATTATTAGAGTCTTGTATCCTCATCATGTTTCTTGTCGAAATCGTTTTTGGACACAGACTTATGATCTTACAAAGATCCTCGTTCTTGTCGAAATCGTTTTTAGACACGGTCTTATTATCTCTCAACGTGTATTCCAGTCTTGTATCCACATCTTTTTTCTTGTCGAAATCGTTTTTAGAACGGTCTTATGATCTTACGACAATTACAAAGTCTTGTATCTTGATATTCTTTCTGTCGAAATCGTTTTTAGACATAGTCTGATGATCTTACAACGATTATTACAGTCTTGTATCCTCATTATGTTTCTTGTCCTAATACTTTTTAGACACTGTCTTATGACCTTACGATAATTATTAAAGTCTTGTATCATGATATTCTTTCTGTCGAAATCGTTTTTAGACACATTCTGATGATCTTACAACGAATATTACAGTCTTGTATCCATATCTTGTTTCTTGTCGAAATCGTTTTTAGAGACGGTCTTATGATCTTACGACAATTATTACTGTCTTGTATCCTGATCTTGTTTCTTGTCGAAATCGTTTTTAGGCACGGTCTTATGATCTTACGGCGATTATTACAGTCTTGTATCCTGATCTTGTTTCTTGTCGAAATCGTTTTTAGACATGGTCTTATGATCTTACGACGATTATTACTGTCTTGTATCATGATACTCTTTCTGTCGAAATCGTTTTTAGACACGGTCTTATGATCTTACTACGATTATTATATTCTTATATCCACATCCTGATTCTTGTCGATATCTTTTTTAGACGCAATATTATGATCTTACTACGATTATTATATTCTTATATCCACATATTGATTCCTGTCGACATCTTTTTTAAACACAGTCTTATGATCTTACAACTATTATTACAGTCTTGTATCCACATCTTGTTTCTTGTCGAAATCGTTTTTAGACATGTTTATATCATCTTACAGCGATTATTACAGTCTTGTAAACTCATGGTGTTTCTTCTCGAAATTATTTTTAGACACAGTTTTATGATCACACAATAATTATTACAGTCTTTTATCCACATCTTGATTCGTGTCGAAATCGTTTTTAGACAACGCTTGTCTTGTAACCACATGCTGTTTCTTGTTAAAAATGTCTTTTAGACACGGTCTTATTATCTTACAACGATTATTACTGTCTTTTATCCACATCTTGTTTGTTGTCGAAATAGCTTTTAGACAAGTCTTATGATCTTATAACGATTATTGGTCTTGTAACCACATATTGTTTCTTGTCTAAATGGTTTTTAGACACGGTTTTATGATACGATTATTAAAGTTTTGTATCCATTTCTTGTTTCTTGTCGAAATCTTTTTTTAAAACGGTGTTATGATCTTACAACGATTATTACAGTCTTGTTTCCACATCTTGTTTCTTGTCGTAATACCTTGTTTTTTTGGTTTTTTTTTTTGTCGAAACAGTTTTGAACACCGTCTTATCATTATACAACGATAATTTCGCTATCGTGTCCTGTGTTTTATTTTATTGAAACATTTTTAGACGCAGTCTTATCATCGGACAACTATTATTTCACTATCGTGTTCTTACCTTGTTTTTTTTTTTATCGAAACAGTTTTGGACACCGTCTTATCATTTTACAACAATAATTTCACTATCGTATACTGTGTTTTATTTTATTGGAACATTTTTGGACGCGGTCTTATCGGACAACGAAAATTTCACTATAGTGTCCTTACCTTGCTTCTAATTTATCGAAACATTTTTGGACACGGTCTTATCGTCAAACAACGATAATTTCACTATCGTGTCCTTATCTTGTTTCTATTTTATCGAAATATTTTTGGACACGGTCTTATCATGAAACAACGATAATTTCACTATCGTGTCCTTACCTTGTTTCTATTTTATCGAAACATTTTTGGACACGGTCTTCTCATCATACAACGATAATTTCACTATCCTGTCCTTTGTTTTATTATACCGAAACTTTTTTGGACACGGTCTTATCATTATACAACGATAATTTCGCTATCGTGTCCTTTGTTTTATTTTATTGAAACATTTTTATTTTAGACGCAGTCTTACAATCGAACAGCCATAATTTCACTATTGTGTCCTTACCTTGTTTTTTTTTTTTCCCAAACAGTTTTGGACACCGTCTTATCGTTTTACAACGATAATTTCACTATCGTATCCTTTGTTTTATTTTATTGAAACATTTTTGGACGCAGTCTTATCGGACAACGATAATTTCACTATGGTGTCCTTACCTTGTTTCTATTTTATCGAAAGATTTTTGGACACGGTCTTATCCTCAAACAACGATAATTTCACTATAGTGTCCTTATCTTGTTTCTATTTTATCGAAATATTTTTGGACACGGTCTTATCATGAAACAACGATAATTTCACTATCGTGTCCTTACCTTGTTTCTAATTTATCGAAACATTTTTGGACACGTTCTTCTCATCATACAACGATAATTTCGCTATCGTGTCCTTTGTTTTATTTTATTGAAACATTTTTAGACGCAGTCTTATCATCGGACAACCATAATTTCACTATCGTGTCCTTACCTTTTTTTTTGTCGAAACAGTTTTGGACACCGTCTTTTCATTTTACAACGAAAATTTCACTATCGTATCCTGTGTTTTATTTTATTGAAACATTTTTGGACGCGGTCTTATCGATCAACGATAACTTCACTATCTAATTTATCGAAACATTTTTGGACACGGTCTTATCATAAAACAACGATAATTTCCCTATCGTGTCCTTACCTTGTTTTTATTTTATCGAAACATTTTTGGACACCGTCTTATCATCATACAACGATAATTTCACTGTTGTATCTTTATCTTGTTTTATTTTTTCGAAACACTTTTGGACCCGGTCTTATACCACGATTATTTCGATCTCCTTTTTTTCCCCCTTGTTTTAATGGAAGACGTTTTTAGACACACATCCGTGTGATCATACAGCAATCATTTTTGACTTGTTTCCTTGCATTGGTTGTTTTCTTTCATTATATCTTCTAGACAAGTTGCGTTTATTATAAAATTATTCTTTCGTACGGACATGAATTTTTTCGTTTGTATATAGACCAACATTTGCTAGAAACTTTTTTGTTATTCTTATAATACTCCCCCAGAATTTATAGCTTCCTCATTTCTATAGAACGAATTTTGTTATTACAATAAAATGATCATTTCTAATAGGTCACCTCTTTTATATTTTGTTGGTGTTTTTATCACATGACTTTTTTTTCGGAGTAGGTGCTTTTATTACAATACAAATTTTTTCTTCCATTTTCATGTTGCTCGTTTTGATCATATCTACACAGAAGCGCACTTTCCGAAGTTTTTGTGATAAATTAACCCCAATGTTGATATACGGTTTAGATAGTTCATTGTATATAGTTTTGTGATTGCTATATACTTTTTCTTTTCTTTTTGTTTTTTTCCCCCAGTTCGACTTGGTATGCGACAAAGAAGGATTTTCCGAATTGACGCAGACATTGTATTCTGTCGGTTGTCTGGTATCTTCCTTCATCATTCCGATAATCACCGATAAATATGGCCGGAAACCTATACACATTATCCTCTCGTTGCTCTTACTGGGCACAGGAATCGGTCTTTCATTTTCACCAAATTACTGGACATTCGTTGCTCTCAGATCAGTAGAAGGATTTATGAACCAGGTAAGCTTCCATTTTATTGGCATACTATCAAGCTTCGCCCGCTCGCTATCACTTCGCAAAGTAAGATATATTCACTACTTGAAATCTTTGAAACAAAAAATTTAAATGAACATTTCATTCATAAATTGGTTTACTATAGTTAAGGAAAGTTTTAAAAATTATAGATGCCAACTGTCAAGTAAAATGCAAATTTCGAAGACTTTTCTGCACTATATAAGACAATATTCCAACCTGAAAAGTGATATTACCTAGAAGTCGATAATATATAATACAGATATTGAGGTCAGAATGTGTAAGTTACTCTGAAGTAGAACATGGTCTTTTAGCCCTCTAATTAAACTTTCTAATTTTTTTCTATTGCACTGTATTGATATCAATTGAAAATTCAATGATTATACACTGTATATTAGACTAAAACACACTTTATATTACATAGAGATTAAACGAAACGAACTCAACATTGTCACATTTTACCTACATTTAATTCAATAAATTTTAATAAAATTTGCATGTTACTGTACAGTAATGTACATATTACTGTACATAAATTTTTACACATTATTAATTTTTTTTACACTTACCCTAATATAATCACAAATATGCGTACGCTACTGATGGACATTCGTTGCTCTCAGATCAGTAGAAGGATTTATGAACCAGGTAAGCTTCCATTTTATTGGCATATGTGATCTGTCTGCAACTCTTGACTATTACAGACACGAAACCAGCAGTTTTAATTCCCTCTGTTACACTCTGAAGCTCTGCTACATCTTTTAAGATGCCGCCATACTATGATACGCTTAAGGATTGAACTCACGTAGCATATATTTAAATATTGAAGTAAATGTATAACCGAATATATGATGACTAATTAAGTCTTTTCCTTATTTCTCTCTCTCTCTCTCTCTCTCTCTCTCTCTCTCTATCTATCTATCTATCTATCTATCTATCTATATATATATATATATGTATATATATAATATATATATGGGAAAATTTCTCCGATTTAACCAGTAGAGAAGACAATATTTATGGATAAAAATGACAATAGGAAAATTTGTTCATTTAATTTCATTTTCGTATTTTGCTTTGATAAAGTCCACATTGGACGAAACACGTCAGCAATTACCAGTTTTCCTATTGTCATTTTTATTCATAAATATACATATATATATATATATATATATATATATATATATATATATATATATATATATATATATATATATATGATAGATAGATAGATAGATAGATAGATATAGATAGATAGATAGATTTTATTTTATATGCGTAGTACGTAGTGGCAAGCGCTCAATATCAGTGATAGAGCTAACATATTCAGTCTGATTGTTTATATCGATGTGTTTCTGGGAACTAAAATGCGTACACCTGTATGAATGTGTGTCTATGCGTATGAGAGTGTCACCCTAAATAAATACAGAAGTAGATTCCCCCTTCTACCACCAAACATAGTCAAACAAGCATCAACAGATCCAATTTTAAAAAAATAAACCTGTTTGATGATCGTAAAAGCATGAAATCCAAGGTAACAAATTATATCCATACAACTGAACATCTATCTATCTATTAGGTTGGTGCAAAAATAATGTCGTTTTTTTTTACGTTCAACTTAACGTCAAAAACGACATTATTTTTGCACCAACCTAATATCTGTCTATCTATATATCTGTCTATCTATCTATCTATCTATATATATATATATATTTATATACATACATACATACATATATATATATGTATAAACATAAAAAATGAAGACATTTTTTATGCTTATACATTCTTTTTATAGATACAAATATTTAAGTAAATGCTCTGCTTATAATAAACAGTATTAAACAACATTTACCGGCGTGAATGTCCGAGAAATTTTCACAGAAAATATTCGTCAGGTCGGTAAATGTTGTTTAATATTGTTTATTATAAACAGTGCATTTACTTAAATATTTGTATGTATAAAATGAATGTATAAACATAAAAAATATGTCTTAAAATAATTGCCGGACTTTGTCCATTTCATAATATATATATATATATATATATATATATATATATATATATATATATATATGGTGGTACTCGTTTGGTAAAACCTCGGATAGCTCAACTTGCAGTAGAACAAATTGGTATTCGAGGAAAAATGGGGAATAAAAAAAGAACCAAGAACATTAAACCAAGACGAAACAATTGTCAAGTGTTCAAGCTCCAAGTCCAAAGAAAAAAAACAACAACCGTAAAACAAGTAAAACGATAACTAAGTAAAGTGCTCAATACACTAAGTAGAGCAAAACCTAAGATAATTCTAAGGAGCCAGGCAAACCTACCTATATATATATATATATATAGTGCTGTTCGATAAAAGTGACTCACCTGATTTTTTTTACTGAATGTTCTCTTCTGCGATGAAACGAAAGTTAAGCTAAATTCAAAGGTTAAGCGATCTAAAATCCGAAGAAGCTTTGAAAGCTCTGTGAATTTAGCGGTAAGTACTGTCAAGCATCCGTTCAGTATAATGTTCTGGGGATGATTTTCTTTTCAAGGAACTGGTTTCTTAAATGAGTTTCCTTTCTTGAACTCATAAAGCATTATGTGCCTCAAATGATTCTGGCGTACTTTCATGTTAGCAGGGTTTTAATCAAAGAAAATTTAATTTTATTGTTCTCTGAAATAAAATTTGATCAGTTTAAATGCATCTAAACATAAAAAATAATGTTCAGCTCTAATAGACATACTCTTTAAATTTCGTTCATTTTAACAAAAAGTTAAAATTCGGACAGAACTTATGGGATGACCTGATATATATATATATATATATATATATATATATATATATATATAAGTGCGAACAACCTATTACCAAACAATTGACCAAATGATGAAATATTAGAATATGGGTTAAGGGTTTCAACACCCATTTGTATATAAGAAGTAACAGAACATGTCATTTCTTTCTCGTACTCAGGGTATGATTGGACCATCGTTCACGATGATGCTGGAGCTGATTCCTGCTAAACAAAGGACAGTTTTGGCAGCATCCACTGGCATAATATGGGGAGTTGGCGTTGTTTCCCTGGCACCGTTGGCTTACATCTTCCATATGTTCAGCTGGAGGATAAACTCTTTGGCCTTCACTGCGTTGGCTGGAATTGTATTTTTCGAAATATGGTAAGAAAGAAACAAAATAAAAATAGCACCAGTGCTTTTTGAATTCTTGTATTACATTCCTCTCCATCTGGGTTGTTTCTCAAGTCAAGCCATTGTAAAGGGTCACACAAAATTTGTCAGCCATCGTAAAGATTGCAGAACCGTTCCAACAGAATGTACTAAAATGCATTGACTGCGTTTAGATTGCGGTACGATGTTAATAGTCAAACTGACTCAGTAGACTGAATATCGATGAGTGTTGATTGAGCGCGCATTTACGTTGGACGGTACGATCGTAGCACATACAGGCCGGGAAATTCCCTGTATCTCCTCATATCTAGAACCCGCTTCATATCTAAATTAGTCGTGTATTTCTTAGTATCCTCCCGTGTTTCGGAGTAAAAACTGTAATTTTGAATGAATCGGAGTTCGAATTCCAGTCGGATCCATTACTTTCACTTACGTGCTAATACCCTTGGGAGAAGTATGTTCCTCTTCTTCTTCCCTAGCTATGGGTAAATAGCAGAACAGACCAGGTTCTATAGAATTGGATGGCAACTGGTCTACCGCAGAAAGAAAATGGCAACCTAATTCGGGAAAAAATCGAAAGATACATGATCGTCTTAGCGTGTTTTACGCATGGCACATAAATGACTGACCCTTGGGAAAGGTATGAATCCTCTTCAACTCCCCCCTAGCTATGGTTAAATAGCAGGACAGACCGGATTCTATAGCCTTGGATGGTAACTGGTCTATCGCAGAAAGAAATGGCAACCCACTGCGAGAAAAAAATCTGCCTCGTCAGTCATGTATCGAAAGATACATGATCGCCTAAGCGTGAACCACGCATGGCACATAACTGACTGATGAGAAACTTCGAATTCATATAAAAACCCGTATCTCAATTTTAGACAATGGAATATTAAGGGCATATCGTTAGAGAAACAGCAGCATAACACAATATCGATATTGATTCCAGTGCTTTCAACCATTCTTTGGTTATTCCTAGGGAAAAAAAAACAGGAATTATTTCAGTTTGAATTTCTGGAATGAGGAATTATTTACGCTATCTTGTGGATGATGACTTCCACTCTGTAATCTCTTTCCCACGCATGCGTGATGTTGCAAGCCTACTCTATCGCTCTATTTTCATGGCAAATGTTCACATGAACCCCATTATTTAATGTCGCCAGTTCAGACCTTTACAGTCACTGAAGTAAACGGCAATAGAATATAATGTAGGAAAGTTGGTTTCTCAAATATGGTGATACGATTAAGTGATTAAAACGTTTAAACGGCATATTAAATCTGTCAGTTACTTAATGTTGAATAGATTATTCATTATACAGTCAACGACAAAATTATTCGTACACCTATCAATTTTGAATATTTTTATCCATTTCTCAGAATCTAATGCCCGTATGTTGCCAGTGTTTTTATATGTTAAGAAACATAAAAACGGGATATAAAACTCATTTTTTAGAACAATAGTTTAAATACAACAATTTTGACAGGAGAATTATGAAAAATAGTAAAAGACAAAATTATTCTTACAGCGTGAAAAAAATAGAAAAAAATGGAACAATATTCACAATATTAATAGTCAATAGCATGGTCACTCATCTTTAAAACTTGCTGCAATCGTTTCCTTAAGTTTTTGATTAAATTTGTCTTTTCTGAAATTTTCTTCCATTCTTCAATTGTTACACGTTCTAAAGTTTTTTGATGATTATTCGAAGTTTCAATTCTTGCCATAGATTTTCAATAGGATCCAAGTCAGGACTTATTGAAAGTCATGACAGAACTGTAATCTTCTTTTTCTGAAGCAACGCAGTCACTGATTTAGATGTATGTTTGGGATCATTATCTTGCTGGAAAGTAAATCGCCGACCTAGATGAAGATTTCACGCTGATAGTTGTAGATTTTCGACCAGAATTTGGATATAGTCTGCAGATTTCATTATTCCTCTTATTGCAATTAATTATCCAGACCCCTTGAGCTAAACGAACCCCAAAACATCACTGAGCCGCCGCCGTGTTTTAATGTTACCACTGTGTGTGGAGGAAAGCATCATCTTTCTTGATTCAAATCTTCTGTTCGCCATTATGTTCAAAAAGCTCAATTTTTGTTTCATCACTCCATATTACTTGTTCTCAAAAGTAATTTTCTTTGTTCAAGAACATTTTGGCAAAATTAAACCGAGCAACAACGTGACATGGTTTGTGAAGAGGGGTTCCTCGTGGTAGGTTTCTATACAACCCATTTGTATTTAAACAACGTTGTATTGTGCGAGTACTTACGCTGATATCCATCGTATCCAAACTTTTGTCGATGTCTTTCAAAACAACTCTATTCTTTTCTTTCAGGTACATTGAAGAATCACTTCGTTGGCTGCTTACAAATGGCAAAATCGAAAAAAGCAAACGCATTATCCGTCGAGCGGCTAAAGAAAATGGCGTGAATTTTGACGATGTTTGGTGCAAGTGCATTGAACCGTCAATCGCTTTACTTCCGGTGGAAAAAGATGGTTGCATAGAGGAGGAGAAAGAACAGGAAGTTATACCGCAAGTGTCAAATGTAGGAATCACTACTCTGTTCAAAGACAGGACTGCTAGGAAAATTAGTATCGTTGTATTAATTAATGGGTAAATAATATTTTTCTTCACCGAACTAAACTTTTCCCTGTGTGAGTTTATGTGTGTATGTGTGTGTGTGTGTGTGTGCTTGTATGCAGGTCTGTATGTGTGTATGCGTGCATGGGTGGTTTGAACGTCCGCCTTCTGACCATGAGACCGGGGTTCGAATCTCATTATGGTCGATTTGTCAGGAAGGAGACTTCCCGATGTTATTGGAATGGATCGAGATCGATCCCAGCGTGCAGCACCTTTGGAAAGCGCTTGAAAACCATACCACGAGTTGACCCAAGGCTTGTGAGTGAAATTGGGTAGACGTAACTCTTTGGAGGCCGTTGAAGTTATTGTGGGTATCTTCGAATACGAGTAACCAGCTATTATGTGCGTATATGTCGAATGTCGTGGTTATTTCTCCTTTCTATTATTTTCTTTTCTCCTTATCCTCTCTCCCTTCCTCTCTCTCTCACTCTCTCTATCTCTCTTTCTCTCTCTCGATTGCTTTTACTTTTTTTTCTCTCTTTCGGCTTTGACTATCAAACATAAAGTAACAATGTCATTTCCGGTATTACAGATAGACCCTTTTGGTATTTACGGTAATTCTTGAATATTCTGTGTTTTGGAAAATATAGGTATATTCGTTTTTTTTTCTTAAATTTATTTATTGCTAATATAATTAATGTTTAAATGGCAAAGTAAATAATTGTTCATATGGCTTCAGCTACCCATTATTTCATTTTTCTTATTTAGTGGTCAATAATTTGCTTTTTACCTAGCTTATGTATTACGGTATTAATTATGAATTTATAACTGTTTTTTGTTGTTGTTGTTGTTTCAATATATATATATATATATATATATATTGATAATATTAGTGTTCAATATATATATATACATAAATTCCCAAGAGGATAGAATATAATATAAAAGGCTCAAACACTAATATTCCATGATTACAATTTATTACATTGGAATCGTAATCACGGTACAAATCATCAGACCTACAAATTCAAAAAGAATTAGTAGATCTGAATGGAATATTAGTGTTTGAGCCTTATACACACACACACACACACACATATATATATATATATATATATATATATATATATATATATATATATATATATATATATATATATATATATATATATATATATATATATATATATATATATATATACACGATGAGTAACAGCAAAATTGACCAAATTGTGTTACATCATAATAGTCCATCCCACAAAATGTTTAATATCTAAAAAACACTAAACTAATTGAGTTTCTTTTTTTCCAGGTTTTCAGATAAGACGTTTAGCCATCTTGATACTATTTGTCATAAGAGTCACTGAAAAACCCTTTGAGTTATTCAGCTAGAAAGAGAACAGGTTAAGATCATTTTGTGTCATCCTCATGAGCAATGGTGAGGGGAAAAATTTAAATTTAAGAACGCTCATAAATATTATTCAGGAAAACTGTGAAAGTCAAGGTAAACTATGGAGGATGCTAAATGTGTGTGTGTGTGTGCGCACGCGCGCGTGTGTATATGGGTAAAACTTTAACAGAATTTGCAACCGATTCAAATCCTGTTTAAGTTTTACCCATATGTACACACACACACATACACGCATTTAGAATTCTCTATAGTTTACCTTGACTTTCACAGTTAACCTGAAGAATACTTATGTGCGTCCTTAAATTTAAAATTTTGAAAACCTAACGATATTTTGTATTCACATTGCTCTTATGAAAGGCTTGAGTCCATCTCTTCTTCACTGAGTCTTAGAGAAATACCAACCAATTTTGGAGAAAAAACTTTGCATTCAAAAGTATTGAAGAACAACAGGAAATCTCGATATTCTCTTTCCCAAGAAGAATTATGACAATACATCTTTTATAGGATTTAAAAATACAGAAGCTGCGGAGGGCCATGAGTTAAGTCAATTAAAAACGTTTCTCTCTTTTATTTTCAGATTCATTCAAAAAGATTTGCAATTAATTGAATTCTTTCTGATTGCATTCTTCCAGATTAATGCATCTTTTACAGATTTTAAAATTTTAAGCTGTGGAGATCCATGAGTTTTAATTGAATTCTTTTGTTCCAGATTAATGAACAGCCTGACGTACAACATGATTTACATGACGGCGGCGCAACTGTCAGGAAATTATTATTTAAACTACTTTCTCACGGCCTTAATGGAAATCGTGGCAAACGTCATCATGTTTTTTATGCTTATGAGGTACGTAGCTGATCTTTCTAATCATTAAACCAGTTTTAAAAGATTATAAATTATTTTCTTTTATATTGTAGATTTAGATGACTACGTTTAAGCGTCAGTATACAAAATTTAGTCTGAAATCAGTAAATACTAATGAAAAATAGTATACCTAACGTTACCGAGAGGAAATGGAATATCATGTTACTAGATTCAAAAGAACAGGAAAATGGTAATAATAATGTTAATATTATCCGTTTTCTTTTTTTCAATCGGTATAAAACCATGCAAGGCATTAAAGCCACTAAGACACAAAGGGGTTACAGGGTATGGAAGAATTAAGAACAGAAACATTAATAATGAGCGGAAAGAGAAAATAAGTAGGACAGTAGATAGCGATTGACATTGCATTTAAATTTTTGCTGATTAAAGTTGGCTGGAAAGCATGGAGCCAGAAGGGAGTTCCACAAGCGAGAAGTACGAGAAAAGAAATTTAGCTTAACTGTACCTTGATGAGATCTTGACGCCAGTCTATGACTGCGCTTAAATTCAAAAAGTCTAGGGTACCATAGTGAAGAACTCATCCGAACAATTACCATGGAAGCATTTATAGAAAAGATAGAGCGAGGCAACCTAACGCTGGTGGTAAAGTCACAGAATCCGAGCCACCAGATCAGGACCGATAATATTGCTGATTATTCTTTGAACTTTATCAAGAAGCTCAAGGTAAATAGCAGGGGCATCGGACCATATGTGGCAGTAATATTCTAAGCATGGTCGAATGGTAGACTTATAGATATTTAAGATAGATTCTAGAGAGAAAAATTGTCTTACACAACACAGTGAACCAACTTCCTTAGCCGCTGACTTAGCAGTAGATTCAGTACAGCCTATCTTGCTGTCGGTTGAAACTGATAAAATCTTTCTCTTAAAAAAACTTTCAGGAAAATAGGTTTCTCAAGTCCAGTAGCTGTTATCGCTCTTTCAAGTAGTGATGGGAGTTTCCTTCCTAACCTTTTGTTTGAAGTAGCGTGGAATGTCAACGTCTTAATAACGGCATCATTTTGTCTTCGAGTTACATGTGATATCCATTTTAGTTTTATAATAAATTCAATCAATTTTATAAAACCGGTTGAAACTCCCTAAACATTTAACCCAAGCTTTGTTTTGACAAACGATTTTCAAATAGAATTCTAGTTATTGAGGTTTCTGTGATTTGCATATCATCTTCAGGCTGACTGTAAATAGGCTGGGACTCTATTTAATCCTTTTCGTACTCTTGATGAGGTTTTAAATAAAGCGAGGAAAGGCTCCAATGTCCAACATCTATCGATCTATCTATCTATCTATCTATCTATCTATCTATACACTTACACACCCACAAACACACACACACACACACACACACACACACACACACATATATATATATATATATATATGTGTATATATATATATGTATATATATATATGTATAAGGCTAGGATGGGGTTTCAAGCAATGAATGTACACCTTCCTAGAGATCGTGTCTGGATAAAAACACTGTGTGCTTGGACTACTGCGAGTGTCTGGTTTGCCTGCCATGAAAAACACCCAGCCTTGTAAAATATTTTCTCAAATCTTTATAACAAATAATTTGGTGGGTAGGACACGCCATGCTTTGGGTGAGGTTCATCCACGTCCTCCATCAACAAAATAAATCACGGCTATGTATATGTGTTTACGCAAGGACAATATAGCTATATGGCGGAAATTGATATTGTCATTAGATAACCTCCACCACACACCATAGACATAAAGGTGTCACCCCTTGAACCTATTTACGTACCACAACTACATTTGCACCTACAGCTGCCACACAATCGGCTGCATTTACAAACTCAAACGAATGACGGTCCAAAAAATATTGAAATACCATTTGGCAAACATAAATAAATTATTATGACTGCTGCATTTAAAATTGTTAACTTTGAGTTAATCAACTTGGATTTAAGCAAATGGATAGTCCTTAGGCCTCTGCCTCCCACGACAACTGATCTACAACTGCATCACGGCGTATGCTACACACACTCACTGAGTAAAGAAAAAAAAGGAGGTTTTGGATGAGGAAGCAAATTTAAATTCGAACTAAGTCCTCATCTTTGTCGCCAACTAGGAATTTCGGCCTTTCAGTATCTGTCTATATTTTTGAGATGAGGTATTGTGTACATTATTTACATTATTCAGACTATTGTCCTCATCTTTTTCGCCATATTTATTACAACGTTTTTGGTTCCTCAGTTTATTTTTTTGAGAATGTTTTTTGTACTTTTACATTATTATCTGTCCTCATGTTTTTCGCCATATTTAGGCCCTTCGGTATCTGTCTATTTTCTGAGATGATTATTTATTTACTATTATTCGGACTTTGTCCTCATCTTTGTTTATATTTATTAAATGTTTTTGGCCCTTCAGTATCTGTCTATATTTCTGAGATGAAGTATTATGTACACTATTTACATTATTCGAACTATTGTCCTCATCTTTGTTGCCATATTTATTAAAACGTTAACAATGATAACAGCAAAAATTTGCAATATGAGCACTGGTAAAAAATGGTTGCTGAAGACATTAGTTTTATAATACCCAAAAATTCATACACAGATGTCCTAAAGGACACATTTCACAGTGGATAATCGTTAGTTAGATCCAGTGACAGGACCCAAAGTGTATGAGTCCAATACCCTGTTAAGGCAGTGGAGAACTTGGAGAGGGGAATTAACAGGAGATAACTGACAACTGACATCCATTATACATGGCACATGGAACTAGAACAGTCTACCCCAGTGAGCGAAATAAAGGGTTCAGTTCGACATTCCAACCACTTGAAGAAAGCCGAAACATTATAATAAATATAGCGACAATAATACGAATAATGTAAATAGTGTAGGAATTACGAATATTATAGGTTAGCAAAACACCCCATGTGATTAACTCAAGGTTAAGATAACTTCCGGTAGAGTTTTATTGTTATATTTCAAATATCATATTCCATAACCAATTAGGGGATATATCTGCTGAATCGAAATCACAAAGCACAAATAAAGAAAATAGAATAGAGTCTGAAGAGACTAAGTGATTTCAATCGAAAAAAAAAAACTCTTATTTTCGTCATTTTATTTGGTCTTTTTGCATCCACTACAATAAACGCAGTCAGACTAATAAGTACGTCCAAATAATTTCTGCAGTTACAAAAAATTTACGACATTTTTTTTAGTAAAAATGTCAATCGCCAAAATTTAATAAGTTCTTTTTACATATGCACTGTTTTTTAAATAAATACCAAAAAAAAAAAACCCCCAAAAACCAGTAAGACAGTCTCCATAGTAAAATAGATGTACATAGCATTCTAAATTATAGAATTCTATGTATTTCGAAACCGACTTAAAAAGTTTTTTTTTCTTACAGATTGGAACGAAGGACGACAATGGTGTTTTTTCAGTTTTTGTCTGGCGTTGCTCTGATCTTGGCAGTCATTATTAATTTGCTGCTAAGTAAGTTGTCTCCCTTGAATTTTCTTAATAAAATCTTGTGTAAATTCCTTTATGTAAAACCATATGCAAAATCACTCTATTCTATGTCCAGAATTCAGGAAAAAATAAATTAGAAGTCTAAGTGTTGTTTGGTCTAGTAGTCTCAATCAGTTAGTCAGTTAAACGTCATACATGATACACGCTTGGGCGATCATGTCGCTTTTCATTCATGAATGAATAGCAGAAGATTTTCTCGCAGCCTTTTCTTTCTGCTGTAGACTGGTTGTCAACCAAAGCTCTAGGACCTAGTCTGTCCTGTTATTCAACCCCTAGCTGGAGGAGTAGAGGTGGATTTATACATTTCTCAAGGACATTTGCGCGTAAGTGAATGTAACAGACCCGCCTGGAATTTGAACTCTGTTCTCTGATTTCTCAACTTTGTCAAAAAGAATACGAATATAGCAACTCTTAGGATAAATAAAATGTCTTTGAATTTCTATGTGATATCATCCACCGATATAGCAATGAATGCTGGAAAATCTCCTCGCTGATGAAAAGGAGAATCGAGGAAAAAAGTGATGTTGTTCTACAGAAGGATTCTGAGAAGTTTTAAAGAAAATGGAAAGAAAACGATACTTAATCCTAGAATCAAATAGACACAATCGAAATCTGAAAAATGCATAATGAGGAAAAGAAGACTTAGAGAATTTGATACACACAAGATATACTCAAGGTAAAAGAGACGCGGAAGAAAATATCGAATAACCTACCTAACAAGGATCTACGAACAAGAACTGGCAGAGATAGCTAGGAGAGACATATTGCTAAGAGCTGCAAAGTGTAGAAAGTTAAGGATAGTTGTGGTCGCTCAAGATTTCAAGGGACACGGCACATCATAAACGTAATCAGAGAAATAATTGTATTCATATACAGAATTTTAAATGCTTAGGAAGACCAGTGAACGCATTGATTGATGAAGTTATAATAACAACCAACAAAGAAAAGAAATGAACAAAGATTTTCAGACAATGAACAAAAGATTCGGTTGAAACGTTGTTGCCAAACTAAAGATGAAAATGAATGACATGGGATAATGGTATATCGAATTTCAGTTAATATTGCTGCAATGCTTATTTTTGTATTTTATGTGACAAATTTTCTTTCTTATTTACTGATAGTTTACACAATACAAGCCCAATCGCCACTACACCCTTGTGTCAATTAATATAAATAAAACGAATAATTCAATTATTATTTACTTTTTTTCAATTTTTTCCAATGAAACATGAACCACTGTCATTTCAGTACTTGCCATTCCACGAATCGTTCAGAAAACTTAATTCTCGATTGGATTTAAATCAAGAGAGTTTCAATGGTGTATTTTTGTTTGCTCACTTTTATCACTCTGTTCGTGTAACCTTACAACTTTCGTACGCTTCCTTGAATAACGTCCATCGAATAACCGTAGGACAACTAATTGACAGTTGAGACAATAGTGTCTGAGCGTGATGAAAATCTTATTCAAACACGGATGATGTAATATTTTCCAAAAGCATGAATATAAAATACCACCTTGTTGAAATTTCAAACGCTTAGGAAGACCAGTGAGCGTATTGATTGATGAAGTTATAATTACAACCAACAAAGAAAAGAAATGAACATAAATTTTCAGACACTGATAAAGAGATAAGAGTATATCGGTTGAAACGTTGTTGCCAAACTAAAGATGAAAATACAGATGCACATTACACATGGGATAATGGTAATGTCTCAGCTCCGAATTTCAGTTAATATTGCTGCAATGCTTATTTTTGTATTTTATGTGACAATTTTTTTCCAATGAAACATGAATCGCACTACACATTTCAGTTAATATAAATAAAACTAATTCAATTATTATTTACTTTTTTTCAATTTTTCCAATGAAAACCACTACACATTTCAGTACTAATGTCCATTCCATCGTTCATTGGATTTAAATCAAGAGAGTTTCCAGGCCGGTGTATAGTAATTTGATTTGCTCATTGGTAAGGCTGGTCACTCTGTTCGTGTAACCTTACAACTTTCGTACGCTTCCTTGGAATAACGTCCATCGCAGACAATAACCGTAGGACAACTAATTGACAGTTGAGACAATAGTGTCTGAGCGTGATGAAAATCTTATTCAAACACGGATGATGTAATATTTTCCAAAAGCATGAATATAAAATACAAAATTTCAAACGCTTAGATGATGAGCGTATTGATTGATTTATAATTACAACCAACAAAAAAGAAATGAACATAAATTTTCAGACACTGATAAAAGATAAGAGTATATCCACGTTGTTGAAAAATTTTACAATAATGCAGCTCAAGTTAATATTGCTGCAATGCGTATTTTTGATTTATGTGAAAATTTTCTTTCTTATTTAATTTTACAAATACCAATCGCCACTAAAATTAATATAAATAAAACGAATAATTCAATTATTATTTACTTTTTTTCAATTTTTTCCAATGAAACATGAACCACTACACATTTCAGTACTACTTATGTCCATTCCACGAAGTCGTTCCTTGAAAACTGGCCACTAATTCTCGATTGGATTTAAATCAAGAGAGTTTCCAGGCCGGTGTATAGTAATTTGATTTGCTCATTGGTAAGGCTGGTCACTCTGTTCGTGTAACCTTAAACTTTCGTTCCTTGGAATAACGTCCAAACAATAACCGTAGGACAACTAATTGACAGTTGAGTGTGAAAAATACATGATGTAATATTTTTCCAAAAGCATTATAAAATACCACCTTGTTGAAATTTCAAACGCTTAGACAATATTGATTGATGAAGTTATAATTACAACCAACAAAGAAAAAAAATGAACATAAATTTTCAGACACTGATAAAGAGATAAGAGTATATCTTGAAACGTTGTTGCCAAAACTAAAGATGAAAATACAGATGCACATGGGATAATGGTAATGTCAGCTCGCTTTCATTTTTGCTGTGCTTATTTTTGTATTTTATGACAAATTTTCTTTCTTGTTTACTGATAAATCGCCACTACACCTTGTGTCAATTAATTAAAACGAATAATTCAATTATTATTTACTTTTTTTTCAATTTTTTCCAATGAAACATGAACCACACAAGTACAATGGTCGTTCAAAAACTGCCACTAATTCTCGATTGGATTTAAATCAGGTGTATAGTAATTGATTTGCTCATTGGTTAATGGTCAATGTTCGTGTAAATTTCGTACGCTTCCTTGGAATAACGTCCATCGCAGACAATAACCGTAGGACAACTAATTGACAGTTACAATAGTGTCTGAGCGATGAAAATCGTAGGATGATGTAATATTTTCCAAAAGCATGAATATAAAATACCACCTTGTTGAAATTTCAAGCGCTTAGGAAGACCAGTGAGCGTATTGATTGATGAAGTTATAATTACAACCAACAAAGAAAAGAAATGAACATAAATTTTCAGACACTGATGAAGGCATAAGAGTATATCGGTTGAAATGTTCTTGCCAAACTAAGGATGTGAATACAGATGCAAATTATACATGGGACAATGATAATGTCTCAGCTCTGAATTTTAGTTAATATTGATACAGTGCTTATTTTTGTATTTTGTGTGACATAAAATTACATTTTTTATTTACTGATAGTTCACCCAAGACAAGGTCCAATCGCCACTCAAGGTAGAGCATTAATGAATGAAATTGTTGGAATTAAGAAACGCTTATTATAAGGACGTAGGATAGACATCGGTTTATCCAGGCCTTGTGGAGATCAAGACTGTAGTTAACAGGGGAGCAGGCTCCCGGGTGTCTGTTCCGCAAAGCAACATTTCTGTGAAAGAAGCTGCCTGAGTGGATCACAAAAGGGAATGGGAATGGTTTGCCACCGGGAACATGACATGTCGTGTTCTAGGTGTGAAGGTCTGAACTGGGGAAAAGAAAGAGATGTAACTCGTCCAAACATTTGCTATAGTAATAGTGATAGAGCAGTGAGAGGCTATCAATGTTTCGTCTGAGGGATAAGAGCTACACGGTAGAAAATAATTTATCACCCACAAGGCCGGGTAAACACTTTTGAACAACACCAGGCCAGATATAAAAGCAATACGCCATCTTTATCTGATCTACTGATGGGGCATGGCAGCAGGAGTTTGGTATTTTCTAGAGCGATCCAGGAAACCGGTTATTCATCCAGCATCTCTAATGATGCTATGAATATATTTGAGTTTCATTTGAGTTTCGGAAATAAACTTTAGCCCTAGAAGGATTGGTAGAGGTTT
>CAHIKZ030005635.1:0-12500 GCA_903632075.3 Acanthosepion pharaonis | reverse complement strand
AGCAATTTTTCATTGACACATGTTTCATTAAAAAATTTAGACAAGTTTTGTCTATTTATTTTAAGTAAGTGAAAAACGAGAAGTATTAAGTATGGGAAGCCGTTGGTATAAACCAATGGCTTTTGTTATAAATTATAGGCAGTTAAGGATATTTGTGGAGATTTCATAATTTATTTTGTTCAGGTTAGGTTTTTCACTCTCGCGTGGTCATGTGTGACGTCACGAGCTGCAAAGCGATTTTCCCTTCCGCGTCTCTTGTATACGAGTTTGTCGTTACTTAGAAGTTTTTCATGCAGCAAGGGCGGACTATCATTGTTGTTTCGTCCATGTGTTGTTTGATTTATTGAAATTGTCAACTTTGATAATGGCTTATGTAAGCCGAAAGCTTAGATTGGATTTAAACATGTATCAATATGATGTTTTCCTTTCGTCTTTCTACGATAATGTGATTAAGCTCACCAGACAATATGAAAGGAACATACTTAAAATAAATAGACAAAACTTGTCTATATTATTTAATGAAACATGCATTAATATATATATATATATATATATATATATATATATATACAAGGTAACTCAAAACGTTCTGTCGGTTTTTTGATTAGTCATTGAATGAAGTTGAAATGTATACGAAATGCGTGTAGCCATTGTTTTCAAATTCGGACAGCCGGAAGTAGGAACATCAGACGTTATAAAAAACACGCGCACCGTGCCCGGCCATCAGTTATAATCCGGACAGCTGTGAGAAGGATGGAAGTGTCTAGAGATCTCGTTCGGGGCTGTTTGCTTTACGACTTCAAAGTGGGCTTATCAGCAGCTGCATCAAGTCGCCGCATTTGGGGATAGTGCTGTGAATGAACGTACTGCGAGGCGTTGGGGTCGAGAGATTTGTCTCTCCACGATGAGCCTCGCAGTGGACGACCACAGGTCTTGAATGACAGAGTCCTGAAGGCGGCCATTGAAGAGGACAGTAGTCTAACGTGTGGTGAACTTGCAAGTCAGTTCAACGTTTCCGATGAAACAGTTAGACTTCACCTGCACCGCCTAGGTAAGACGTACAAACTGAGTAAGTGGGTTCCTAAAACGCTGTTGGAGGTCCACAAGGGACAACGAGTGGCAGCCTGCTTTCTCGCCACCGTACCGCATCCTTATTCAATTGAGTGCTTACCAGTGATGAAAAGTGGGTTCTGTACGAAACTCCCAAGAGTTACAGACATTGGTTGTCTCCTCAGGATGCTGTCCCTCACACCGCAAGACCGCCTATGCGCCCATGCAAGATTATGCTTTGTGTCTGGTGGACAGGTCGTCAAGTGGTTCATTATGAACTGCTACCAACGGGCCAAACGGTCACTGGAGACCTATACTCACAGCAAGTGAAACGTGTGCAACAAGCAGTGCGCCAGAAGCAACCAGCACTGGTGAATCGCAAAGGTGTGCTTTTCCTCCATGACAACACCAGGCCGCATGTCGCGCGAGTGGTCAGGGGATACCATACAGCAACTTGGGTGGAGACTTTGTGCCATCCACCTTATTCACCTGACCTTGCGCCATCCGATTACCACCTCTTCCACCCCTGGATAATCATCTTTGTGGGAAATCCTTCACCAATGAAGCAGATTGCGCAAAGCCCTCACGGACTTCTTTGCATCAACCCCCCCCGAGTTCTACCTTGCGGGCATTGAACAGCTGGAGACACGTTGGCAGAAGGTGCTGGATGCCGATGACGATTACTTCGAAGACTAAATATAAGTTACACATGCTGTGAAGCGTTTTCTTTTTTTCCTTTAAAACTGGACAGGACTTTTTTGGTTACCTTATATATATATATATATAGTCATGTGTTGTTAAAAACTACGGATCTTTTCCGTTTAATAATCTTTTTCTCTGTTTTTTTTTCTTTTTTTTTTGATAACTCGTTAGTTTTTTAACATTTGGGTTTAAGTTGTTTAAATATGATCCTAGTCCATGGTGTTTAGCCGGGCGCCTTTGGTTATGGTCAACCATCATCATGGCTGTATGTTTTGCTTTAAAATAGGTTGCTTAGTTTTATAGATAATATTTTGGGTATTTAGACAATGTGGTTCGGTTGGTTCTTTATTAATAAGGTGGGGGCGGTGTTTTTTATTTCGAGGATTAGTTATTAAATATGTTTACGATGTTTCTGTCAGTATTAAATCCTATTTTATTTATGTTAGCCACCCTAATTAAAAACCAACAAAAATAAAAGCGCTCGGCATAACGCCGTGAAATAGGATCATATTTTAACAATTTAGACACAAATATTAACAACCTTGCGAGAAAGCAAGAAAAAACTGAAAGATTATTAAACAGAAAACTTTCGTAGTCTTTAACAACACATACCTTAATAACGACATGCTGCCAATATATATATATATATATATATATATATATATATATATATATATATATATATATATAGTTAAGTAATGAAAATCTTGGTATGGATAATCCCAAGGAGGATGAAATCCGGAGAGCTCAATGTTAAGTCAGAGCGAATAATTTAATTTAAAGAAAAACAGACCACTTTAAAGCTCCATTTGTAATAATTTATTTCACCAGAGACTTTTATTTTTCTCTGGATCTTTAGACATCACTTTCAAAAGGTGAAACGAAAAATGAATTTAAAATTTACACTTTTGACGGGCAGTATTAAGCTTATATAAGTTGACATAGAAGGTGATGAGTAATAGTGTGAGAGACATGGTCGAGTTTATGGTGGGGTCTGGCACTCCAAGGTAATATCTCATATATTATTGTTTTGGCCAATGATGTCAGAGGCGTATGCTGATGATAAGGCTGAAGTTCAACATTCCCATCCGTCAATAATCCATGATGTTTTATTTGTTACAGAAAGCAGCTGAGAGAAAGTGTGTATGAAGCGAAGGTGTATCAATGCATTCCTCCATACATAAAAAAACGCACTCATTGGTATTTATCGAGATTTACTGAACATTTACGGATATGAAACAAGGGATTTAAGCACAGTTAGGTGTTAATGAATGCATTTCAACAATCGATTCTGGGGAAAGGAGGGCCGATTATTATGAGAGCGGCATGCAGACAAAAATGCCCAACCAATGGCGAAAATGTTTTGTAGCTGAAAATTTCATTTATCCAACGATATCGCGGATCTACCTTTATCTATTATAGATTCCATGGAAATAAATAAGAGGCATTACATTTGGAGCGTCCTTTGGCGGATGCTGGAAAATTCTCCGGTTGGACCATTTTCCAACATCTAACCGAAATGCTCACACGTCAGAATGATTTTGCTCGCCCTTCTTGGTCGTGTCAAACATTTTTCAGCACCCCCTTACATGTATGCGTATGCATAGATGTGTATGTATGTGCATATATCTATGTATGGATGTGCATATAGATGTATGTATGTATGTGCTTCCCAGGTAGAATTTTCATTCTTTTCAACTATTTCATTTTTCATCTTGTTTAAACCATTGTTGCTCATTGTAATCATAAAATTGAAAATAAAAACCTGTTTATAATTATAAATTTCTAAAAAAAATTCTGTATTACAGTATTTTGTTGGGGGGGATACACTATTAATTATAGGCTTCTACCTATAAACCATTAATGCTCGCCGTTTCATACTTTTGAACCGTGGACTTTAATGTGTTAATATTTAATTATAGTTTGTTTTAATAAGCAGATATTAATTATAGTTTTCTACTCAGTCGCATAGGTTGTTCTACTGGGCTGTGACTTGTCACAGCTATGTCTAACTCTCTGCCTTTGGGAAGAGAGGAACCCAGACAAGGCTCTGTCGAAGGGCAAAGTTTCGTCCGGGGCGGGAGACAGACTCTGAACCCGTTTATACGGGTTCTAAGGGAATATTTTTGGCCGAGCCTACGGGCACGGAGAACCCACGGTATAACTCGGCCTTGTGCCACATACAACCGTCGTATCTATTAAATATAATAGTTTTCTATTTATTAATGCCGGCTGTCTTATGGGCGAATATTTAATGATATTTTTTTAAAATCCGTTATTAATTATAAGTTTACTGATACTTTTAACCTTCAAACTGAAAATTGTGCCACTGAGGTTTCCTCTTGGATCAAAGCCGGTGTGGATGTTTTCATTTCTTCTCAGAAATACCAGGTGAAACCTCAATCATTTCCATGGTTCACACCAGCATTCTCTGCCGCTGTAGCCTACAGGAACCACTATTTCCAGCTATACCAGCGTGACCATCACAACAGAAGACTATTCGGGGCTGCACGTAATAAATTAAAACGTGTCCTCGAGGGGGTTAAGTCTCTGTTTACTGTGAGAATGAGGCACCGTATTGCATCTAACAACTTTGACACTCGTGATTACTGACGCCTCTGTAATAAGAGTAAGTTTTCTATTCCTCCTCTTTTCAATCAGTTTGTGGTGTTAATATATTCTGTTGATAATAGTTCGTCCGTAATTTTTCCTTAAACTCTGGTCAGGAATTAAGTAATGATTTTACTGGGAGAGTTTAGGATTATAATAAAATCTTTGCTTAATATTGTAATAGAAAAACACATTGAAAATCTGAAAGAAGGGAATTGTTATAATATAAGCTTTTCTAACAAGAAAACTCTTTGAGCTGATATTTTTTAACCTTATTGAGAATTTCACTACTGGTGTTCCCACTTGGGTCAAAGCCGGCGCTGCCGCTTGTTTTCCAAATTGTACCATATTTTGAGGGCGTGACCATTAATAGGTTAAAATCTCTCCTGAACCTTACTCAAGCTCTCTAGATAGTTTATGCGTTCTTTTCGTCTCTCTTGCCTTCACCCTATCCTGTGAGTATCAAATTTTCCAAGCTCTCTTTCCTTATTATATGCCCTAGAAATTTCAACGGTTTCTTCCTGATGTTAAGAATAAGTGTCATATTTTTCCATTTTCTGTAAGACTTTGTAGTTGCTCATATGTTCGATCAAAAGTATTCTCAGCATCCTACTGTAGAACCACATTTCTGCTGGTTCAAGTCTCTTCTTCACATGCGAGGAGAGTGTCCAGCATTCACTGTCATATACGAGAACTGATATTACGTAACATTTCACTACTCTTTGCTGTGTTTCTATCGAAATGTTTCTTTCCTAATGGGTTAAAATAGCGACTAAAAACAATATTCATTATTTTCAGCTAATTTCGTTTGACCCAAATCTACCACCAAGAAAGATTTAATCAAAGAGCGGCGATGAAAATTCATATAGCCTTAACGGCCATTTACTAGAATTGGGCAGACTGAACTCCATCGCTATGTATGCAGCCAGTGCAGTGATCACACGGTGTCGTTGGCCTGAGGGCTTCGATGTCGACGAGGTTTCAAGAAAACATCAGCTCTGTCTTAACTTGGATAGGGATGGGCTTTGCCAGATCAATGTTTACCTTAAACCTCATTCTAAGAATTACTGCAACGACATTCGTGCCACACTGCATCAGTTATTAACTTTCTTTTGGACAACATTTGCAATTTCGATAAGAGAAACTTGCAATGGTATCACTTCCATGCATCGTTGCCCAGGACTCTGCCTGAGAGAGCAAAATTTCATAGATTCATAATTTCGTGTGACTGATCGACACCTCAGGTAGGTCAGGGTCAGTTTGTTTATTCATAATGACATGTCAACCCAGTGACGATCAAAATCACTACTCGTTGATAATGACTCTCACTCCTGGTCGAGGCATCTTCAGATGTATATATAAATGTATGTGTAAACGTGTTTACATGTGTGTATACATGTATGTGTATATATCTATGTGTAAATATGTCCAAGATTGTTTTTCTGTGTACATATATATGTGTAAGTACGTATGTATGTATGTGCGAGTATATATGCCTATACATTTGAGCATATCTGCATATGTATATGTGTATATGGATTTTTAAGATAAACAATATTGCTTTGCCATCTTGTGTAGGACGATAAACTAAATCCTCATCTGTAGCCCCTGTCTTTATATTCTAAGCTGGTTAGGATTAAACGATTAAAAACAATGTAATGTACCCGAGTTTAGGAACAGTCTTTATCGTAGACATGAGCGTGTTCTTGGCCCTGCTTTAACAGGGAATGTTAGCATTTTTAGCAGTTAGTAGAGGCGGTCTATAGATTAATGATACTGTAATTCAAGTGAACTTTGTTGAAGCTTTTACACTTTAAGCATGAGTGAACAGTAAAGTATCCTATCTATGCAGAGATCTGTAAAGCGAAAATTTGAATCTTCAAAAATCCAGCCAAAACAGTGCCTGTCTGATACGCGAAAATTATGTAGTTTAAAGTGTCACCAACAGCAACAATGTAACCTGCTCGTATAAGTCCGAGAGTAATGCCAGTGAAAAAGTATCGTTTTACTTTTTGTAATCAAATGAAACTAAATCCGAAGGCCCATTAGGATAGCGAAAGATGTCTTCTAAAGCTGAGCAAAGTATCAAGAAACAGGAAAAAATTCGTTAGAAACAAAGAAAAGAGTACTAAAATGTTAAGTAATATCAGTTTTCTTATATGAAAGTTAATGCTGGACAATTTCCTCACAGTTGAAAAAGAGACTTAAAGCAACAGAAGTGTGGTTCTACAGGAGGATGCTGAGAATACAATTGACTGGACATATGAGCAACGACGAAGTTAAAAAAATAGAAATAAAAAGGACACATAATTAACACCAGAAATTTCTATGGCACATAAAGAGAAAAGAGGGCTTAGAAAATTTGATACTCTCAGAACAGACTCAAGGCCAGAAGAAAAACAACGCATAACCTACCTAAAGAGCCTGAGTAAATGGATGGCAAAACAGGGTTTAGGGGAGATAACAAAAAGACAAAGTTTATTAAAAGACAGGAAGTTGTGGAGATCCATGATCACCAACGTCCTGAATGGACTCAGTTTGGTTTGGTTTGTTTTGTTTTACGGCATATCAACCTCAATGGGCTATTTAATGCCGACAAAATTTTTATTGCTGCTAATATTTTGTTTTGTCAAAAATCTATTTCTGGTAATATTTTTCCTTCAAAAATGTATTGCTGGTATTATTTTTTTTCAAAAATGTATTGCTAGTAATATTTATTTTTTAAAAACGTTGGTAATATTTTTTTCAAAAATGTATTGTTGGTAATAATTTTTTAAAGTATTTCTGGTATTAAAACCTATTTTTACACGTTCATAGTGTTTTTACCCCAGTTTCGGGATTAACCATTTGCCCATATCTGGGACCCTAACAGGTGCTAAACCCCGTGTGAGGGTGGACCTGGGAACACCAGCAATTAAGAGGTGGTTCCACGCTCCTCAAAGCCTCCTGATCACAGGCCTTCACTCCTGGTCGAGGCATCTTCAGATGTATGTGTATATATAAATGTATTTGTAAACGTGTTTAAATGCATGTATACATGTATTTGTGTATATGTATGTGTAAATATGTGTATGGTTGTTTCTCTGTGTACATATATATGTGCAAGTACATATGTATGTATGTGCGTGTACATACTTGAGGATATCTGTATGTGTACATGTGTATATGCATTTTTAAGTAAGGTTTAAAAAAATACAAAAAGAAAAGGAAGCAATGATCGAAAAAAGAGACATACATATATATTTTAAGACATTTTTATGTTTATACATTCTTTTTATAGATACAAATATTTAAGTAAATGCTCTGTTTTTATAATAAACAGAATTAATATATTTACCGGCCTGAATGTCTGAGAAATTTTCACAGAAAATATTGGTCCTCCGACAGGAATCGAACCTGTATCCTATACGAGACCGTCATTTAGCCTGACGTGCCTTAACCGATCGAGCTACGGAGAATTTCTTAATGTGTGACGTCATTTGTTTACACTTTGATACGTTTTGAGAAAATATGAATGTACGTGAGAGATTCATGGAAGTTTAAAAACAGTAAAATCGACCATGCCAATCGAACGATTCTCCGTGGCTCAATCGGTTAAGGCACGTCAGGTTAATAATTGTCGGACGTTGTCCATTTCATAATGTGATACATATATATATATATATACACACACCTGAAATATGCATATATACATGCATATTTATACACGTCTTATATATATATATATATATATATATATATATATATATATATATATATATATATGTGTGTGTGTGTGTGTGTGTGTGTGTGTGTGTGTAATAGATAGGTTAGTTAATAAAACAAGGAAAAACGAAAGGGTACCGATATAATCGGTACGAAAAAAATTTATTAAATATTAATTATTAACTATATGACAGAAATGAAGCACGGAGAGAAAGGTTTTATGTTCGGAAGTTTTGGACACGCCTGTGTCCTTCATCAATGGAGTGAGAAATAAACAGTAGCAGGGCAATTACCCACCGGCTAATGTTTTTATGGACGGTGGGTTTTCTGGTGGAGATCATATTATTAGCAAAAACCCGGTCTCCGTCTGGTTGTGCAGACCTTTTATGAAAATAAACTTAAATTTAAAATTTTCATCGGTGTAAAAGCATTAGACCGGTCTATTCTTATTAGTAGGGGGTGGGGGAGTAAGATTGTAAACATAGACGAAGAGAGTTATACGCTGCGGAGTGGGGAAGACGTCTCGCGTGTATTTAGTGTGGTCGAAAATTGTTCGACTAAGTTGTCAATTTCATAACCACGTGCAGTAGTTCGAACAATTTGTCAATTTCAGAGAGACGGGCTGTAGTTAGGATAACATCTGACAAGACAAAAAGTGAGGAGGAACAAAGGAAATATATATATATATATATATATATATATATATATATATATATATAAAGAAACAATTTATACAATGAATTAAATAGCAATGTTAATGTGATTAATGGCGAAATCACCTCGCTAATAGGACTTCATGAGACATTAACTTTTACCATCAATTCCTTGAATAATAAGATCCTTATATTCGAGTTATATTTCGCCATTAGTCACATTAACATTGCTATTTAATTCATTGTATAAATTGTTTTTACGATATATTATATATATATATATATATATATATATATATATATATATATATATATATATATATATGCTGAAGATTCTAATATATTTACAACATCAAATCCACAGCAGCTTAATAATCAGAATCTTAAATTCTTTGGAGAACTACAAATACATTTTTACTTTACTATTTGGATTATACTAAGTTCATTTCACTTTGATAAACATATATAACAAGAACATTTTGTGTTTTTCTAACTTGTCAAGATTCAAACAAAATTCTCACTTGATCGATTTGAGCAAGAACTCTAGCCGTCGCGGCATCGCACGCCCCAAATCATATATTCAACTGTCAATGAATCTTCCGGTTTACACATATTTCGTCTTAGGGTTTGCCTATGTACGGGACAATTGCGCCCTGAAGATGACAATTTGAAATTGTCGAAAGTATTTGACATTTGTCTTCCATCTGACAGTCACTCGAATATAAGGATCTTATTATTCAAGGAATTGATATTAAGTTAATGTCTCATTAAGTCCTGTTAGCGAAGTGATTTCGCCATTAATCACATTATCATTGCTATTTAATTCTTAATATAAATTGTTTCTTTATCATATAAAATATAAGCTACACCCTCTAATATATATATATATATATATATATATATATATATATATATATAAAATGGGTTTGTAAACAGTGACTATTACGGCTAATAATGCATGACTCTTCGGTAAATCGAATCAAGTTCTCTCAGTCACTGTGTGTTTATCTAAAAATAAACACACTTAAATTCACCTTCTTCACTGCCGTGCGTAAAATCTCCGACTGACGCCAATTCAGCCGAGTTTCGATCCTAGCTAGAGGCAACCGGACGTCTAGACACACTGGTGAGCTATGATACAGCGAAACAGTTTGTCTGTGGATGACAATATATATATATATATATATATATATATATGATCTGGCGAGCATAATGGATCCGACTGGAATTCTAACTTGACTCCCTAATTCCTCACTCTGAGGTTGCCTCTCTGTGTTTTTCTATAAATACTTTCATGGCAGTTGTTCGGATGAGCTCTTCTTACCTAGACTTCGTGACTTTAAGCCCAGTACAGGACTAGCGTCGAGATCTCGTCAATTGATAGTTCAGCTGGCTATACGTAGCCGTAAGTTCTATGCTAATAGTTTCTTTTCCCACACTTCTCGCTTGTGAAACTCCCTTCCGGCTCCATGCTTTCCAGCCAACTTTAATTTGCAAAATTTTAAACGCAATGTAAATCGTTATATAAACTCCTCCTGATTATTCTTTTCTCTTTTCACTCATTATTAATGTTTGTGTTCCTAATTTTCGACATCCATTAACTCCTTGTGCTTTAGTGGCTTTACTGTTTTGAATGGGGTGATACCGATTAATATATATATATATATATATATATATGTGTGTGTGTGTGTGTGTGTGTGTGTGTGCGCGTGTGTATCCTAAATCCCTCTTCAATTCAGTTACTATGAAGCTGAATGTTTTGCCCGGAAATTCCAGTTCAACCTCACTCTCGACCCTTCAGGAGTATTTCTACATGATCCCCCACCCGCTACAACGGAATGCTATAAACTTAACTCTGTTCTGCTATCATTTCAAAAAATCCTTCCCCACAAAGCTTGCAGACTTGAAGGTACCTCTACAATTTTCCTCATGTTAATATGCTCCTGAACTGGATCCCGTTATGTGCAAATTCTAAGACAAATGTCTTGGCGTTTCTGGCTTTCCAACTTGTTGGAAATCCTCTTCTGTAGTTCATGTCTTTACATTCTAATCCCTCGAATTATCATCCTAATCATCACTTACCTCTTTTTGACAAAGTACTCGAGGATCTAATCAACTCTGAATTGGTTAAGCATCCCGCTTCACACAGTTATAAACAATATTGCTTTGCCATCTTGGGTGAGAAGATAAACTAAATCCTCTTCTGTAGCTCGTCTTTAAATTCTCATCCAGCTGCATTATCATCCTAATCATCTCTTACCTCTTTTTACGAAGAACTCGATGATTTAATCAACTCTGAATTTTTTAAGCATCCCGCCTCACAAAAGCTGTTCCTTAAGATAAACAATATTGCTTTGCCATCTTTGGCAAGAGGATAAACTAAATCCTCTTAGGTAGCTCCTGTCTTTACATTCTAATCCCTCGAATTATCATCCTAATCATCTCTTACCTCTTTTTGACAAAGTACTAGTTCCTCTAATCGACTCTGAATTGGTTAAGCATATCGCTTCACAAATTCTTTCTTTAAGATATACAATATATCTTTGGCTTCACTAGGTCAACCGCCAGTATTTTAACACTTATTACTGAATTTTCCTATCATGCTTTAGATAAGAACGGCGAGCCTTGGTATGCAGATTTATGTATCTTGACGGCTTTCAACAGGCTCTGTCAGGCTGGACTTTTTCACAAGTTATGGTGTCTCTGGTCTAATATTTGACTTCATCCGATTGTTCTTATCAAATCGTGTTATGAAGGTAATTTGGAACGGCCACGCTTCTAAATCATGCCACATTAATGTGCGCCTTTCCAATACTTTAACCTATTTTATTTGTTATCTTCATCAACAACCTTGCAGAGGTCATCAGTCCCAAACTAATTACTTATACTGACGAAACAACCATTTTCTCTTATCTCAATATCAAAATAGGTCCGACAAAGCAAATGTGGCAACTGCTTTCGAAAACGATCTCAAATCGTTTGTTAACTGGGATAAGGAATAACTTGTATATTATAAAACCTCTAAAATGAAATTGCTATCTTTTAATCATCTTAGAGAATAATTTTTGACCTTCATGAGCATGGCTGATACTAAACTCCAGGAGCAAAATTTATTGCAGTTTCTTAGTCTCACGTTTTCTACTGACATGAAGTGGAATGATTATATTGAATCAACTGCTAGATCAGCTGCTAGGAAAAGTGGAAAAGTTTCCTGCCAGACAATTCTTCTTGTCAGAATCTATTTTGCACGTTTATAAATCTACCACTCGTCTGGTGCTCCGGCTATATATCATGAAAGTTTCGATAAAATATAACGAAGGGTATGTAATGTTATCGGTCCTGACCTGGCATCTCGACTTCAGTCACTTTCCCACCACCATGACGTGGCTTCCCTCTATCACTCCTAGAAATATTTTCATGGCAATTGTTCTAAGGAGCTTTCCTCCTTGGTACTTCGACCGCGTGAATATCAGGGTACTACTAAATTGGCAGGTAGGTCTCACCGTTTTAATGTTGAAATAAATGTAACAGGATAGAAGTAGTCGCATAATTTAATAGTTACTCTTATTACACTTCTCACCTGTGGAACTCCCGATTTCTTGCTTCTCTGCCGCCTATAATCTTCAAATATTTAAATGCAACGTCATTCGCAATCATCTGTCTTTCTGAATTCTGTTCTTTTATTGTCCTTTCTCCTCTCTAAAGTTTTTTTTCATTCTATTTCACTCTCAATAACCACTTGCATCTTAGTGGCATTAACACCTTTTTGGGGGTGAAATG
>CAHIKZ030005634.1:1090000-1175042 GCA_903632075.3 Acanthosepion pharaonis | reverse complement strand
ATATGAATTTTTTGAAACTGTTTCTAAATCTTATCTTTCAATCATTCTGCCTCACCTGCTATCCTCTTCTATCACACAATTTGGGAACCACATCATTGACTATGAGAAACTTAAATTATTATTAAATGTGAATTAAATTATTGAATAAAATACATTAGTATAAGTGGTAAAATCTATTAGTATAAATGTAAAGGGTACAAGTATTAAAATAAAGTATAGTACTACACTTACAAAGAATTTGGCGTGTCCCCTCAGGACGTGGGGGATCATGGCTCTCCACAATTTCCTGGCTTATAGCCATATCATGTTGAAACATTGGTTCTCATATGATCACCGATGTTAAGCAGCATTGTGCCTGGTCAGTAACCAAATGGGTGACTGCTTGGGAATACCAGGAGCTGTAAGCTTGGATGTGTGGGTGGTGTAATGGATAACAGTTCAGAATTGGAAATTGAAGTGTTGAGTTCTATTTCCAGTCATGTTTGTTATATTCACTTATGCATAAAATACTCTTAGAAGAAGTCTGAATCCATTTCTTCTCCCCCCAATTATGGGTTAATTAGTGGACTTGTATCAGTCAATTGTCTCTCAAAAATTCTTACAATCTAAAAAATATTTCCTGGCTTTAAATAACTTGCAAGTGCTTGTCTATATTTCTGAGATGAGGTGTTGTAACTATTTACATTAATGGGACTGTTGTCCTCATTTTTACTGTCACATTCACAATAACAAATATCACCTGAAGAAGGCAGGAGTATACAATGTCTGAAACATGAATGTGACAGTAAAGAGGAGGACAACAATCTGACCACTGTAAATAGTGTAAATCTGAAAATGGTTGATAAGCTGTAAAAAACAAATTAATCCATAAAAAAACCCCACAATTTCCTGTTGTTTGTAGCTCTTAGTAAATTTTGTCTTTTCACTATTTCTCTTAATCCATGTTCCACCATCCATTTATACAAACTTGTTCTATAGGTTATGTGCTGCTTTCCTCTGTGCCTCTTGTTTTCAATATGTCCTGTGAGTTTCAAATTTTCCAAGCCCTTTTATATGCCCTAGAAATTTCAACTCTTTCTGCTGTTAAGTGTAAGTGCTCTTTTTGTTTCCATTTTTTTCTAAAACTTTGTCATTGCTCATATGTTCAGTCCATGATATTCTCAGCATCTTTCTGTAGTACCACATTTCTGTTGTTTCCAGTCTCTTCTTCATCTGTGAGGAGATTGTCCAGCATTTACTGCCATACAGAAAAATATTACATAACTGTTATGTACTCCTTTCTGTGTTTCGGAAAAAAAATTTTCCTGTTTGTTAATATTTTGTTTAGCTTTTGGAAGGTATCTTTTACTATCCCAATCCCAAAGTGACATAATTTAAAGTTTTCCTGTCACTGTATACCTATTCAGAAGTACACTTAACACAGCTACAAACACTTGTAATTTGCTTGGAAACCATAACTCTGGTTAAATATAAATATAATAGGCTAGGATTTCTGCAGAACTGATAGAGCAGCACAAACTCCCACAAGTGTAAACAATTAATTGATTGCATGTCATACACAATGTCACTTGCCTGGTGAATTAGTGTGGCACTTGCATAAAATTTAAATGCTTGCTCATAATTTTGTCTGGATTAAGAGAGATGCTGGACCATGAATTGCCAAAGAATTGGTGATGCACTTGTATTGTTTTAATAGAAATAGCATTACTAACTAGAACTGCTTAGATGTATAAATTTTTTTCATTTAAGTAAATTATTTTGATTTGTTAATTTAGCTTAAAATTGATTCAGTTGTTGCTTTTTGATTTTAAATTAGGAAACATAAGGAAACAATGCAAGAGACGGACAACTTTGATATTTGGGGCTTTTATTTACTGCTGTGTAGATTGGTATATGCAATTTTTTTTTTCTTAATCATTACACCCCAAGCAAGGCAGTAAAGCCACTAAGACACAAGGGATTACTGAGTGTCAAAGAATAAGAAAAGAAAGAGAAACATTGTTAAGGAGTGAGAACAATAAAAGAAGAGTAATCAAGAAGACAGTAGATAATGATTGATATTGCATTTAAACTTTTGAAGATCAATGTTGACCGGAAAGCATGCTGCGAGAAGAGAAACTTTTAGCAAAGAATTTACAGTTGCATCTAGCCAATTCAACTGTAAATTGCTGGGACTTTGTTGCCAATCTAGTACTGCACTTAAATTCATAAAGTCTAGGTACCATAGCGGAAAGTTAATCTGAACAATTACAATGAAAGTATTTATAGAAAAGGCACAGGGAAGCTATGTTATGGTGGTGGGGAATTGACTGATCCTGAGATGCCAGGTTAGGATCAATAATATTGTGGATTCTTTTTTTTTTTTTTAATAATGATAATGAGTAGCAAAGAAATAAAATTGTCGACCAGTGTCTTTCTGGAGAACAATGCTTTTAAAAAGACAAGCAATCTTTGTACATATTAAGAAATAGTGCATTTATAGTAAACAAATAAAATAAAAAAATTACCTATTTAAGGCCCTGATGAGGAGATACCAAAGATAAATTTTGAACATTTTATTTGTTTGCCATCTAAGTAGACTGTCCCATTTATTTTGATATATAAGGGCCCAATAGTTCAATTTGAACTAATCACAAGACTACCCACACAGATGATTTGAGTATAGTAGTGAAGGTTTACACACAAGACAAATGGTGCACAGTGTATCACAAAATCTCCAAACAGACCTTTCTCAGGTTTGTATCTTGAGTTTTCCTTCTAAACAGGCTGCCACCAAAAGCAAAACAGCCCAGTCTGCCTTTCTATTTAACCCATAGTTGGAGGAAAAGATTCATGCCCTTTTCCAGGCTATTAGTGAAAAGTGTACAAAACATAACCAACCAAGATTTTAACTCGGCTCAGCGATTCCTCTTTCCATGCTGATAACTGTTATGCTACCTTGCACATTATTTTTTTTTTTTTTCTTTTTTTTTTTACTAATTGTTCACCAAATACGAAGCCAAAGAGCTACTCAAGGTAGAAGGTTACTGAATGAGGTTGTATGTAAGTGAAGATGAGCAGATGTAGGATAGATAAAAGTTGACACTAGACTGGAAGAGGTTAAAATTGTAGTGAACAGGGAAGCATCCTCTCAGGAGTCTGTTTCATGAAGTAGTAGTTCTTGGGAAGAAGCTGTCTGAATGGAGCAGAGTAACTACTAAATTTTTGGGAAAAAGAATTACTGAGTGATTTATTAATATTTAAAAGTGAATTTTATTTAATAAAAAAAAATCTATCAATATCATTTAAATTTATTTTATTTTTTTAAAATAAAATTAGTGTTTTGTGTGTGTACAAGGAAAGTTATATAAAAGTTTGTACAATGAGTAAATTTGTTGTAAGTTTTTAATAGTTTGTATCTGAATCAAAGTAAAAGCCAGCTATCAAATGCTGATTTTCAAGGCATGTTTCTTGCTAGTTAGCATTAGAAAATCTCACTTCTTTACTGTCAGTACATCTATTTATAAATATCTACCAAATAAAGACTAAAATTACTTAGAAATAGATAAGTTTTTTTGTATAATTTTTGGTAATTGACACTTTACTTAAAAATTACCTAACTCTATGCTGAAAACTGAAGATATATTTCATATGGAAATATGATCTTAATTTGGATAGGTAAGTAAACATGCAGCTTTTTTAAAATTATAGACAAAATACAAAGCAATGATTATAAGGGAAGCTTTTTTGGACAAAAAGGATTAAAGTTATTAGTAGATAATACTATTTGAAATAGCTATTTCTTCATCATCCTAGTCGCATATAATACTATTTGAAATAACCATTTTATCATCCTTTTGTACTGGTGGAAAATCATGTAATTTAGATGAAATCAAGGGTTCTAGGACAGTTGCATACAAGACATTTGCATCCTTAGACAAATGCATCCCTGGATAATTGCATACCTCTGATAGTTTTTTGAAGTTTTTAAAGGCAATTACCAGAAATTTTGAAAAAAAGCATAGGTAGTAATCATAAATTTCTAAAAAGTTATAAAATAAAATAAAAAATTAAAAGCTTATTTTTGCTTAAAATGCAATGACAGATTAACAGTGTTGGAAAATCGCTCTACACAATGCCAGTATGTTTTTGTTTCATTGGTGTTTTTCTTATGATAGTGGTAGCTGTAATTTTCCTTGTCTATAAATATTTTTTCACCAGGGTTTGATTTTCGGAACTTAGCCATGGGTTCCAAATAAAAATATAATCTATAAAATCCAGAATCTATTAGATGTTTGTGGTATGCACTGCTGGAGTGAACTGAAACTGCTAACTTAATTTTCTCTTGCTTTAAAAAAGAAATTTTCCTCTTTTTTTTATTTATAGTAACTACCTTTCTGTTTCTTTAGAGTAATTAAAGGTATTGGTGTGCAAATTTCTATATTAAACAACACTTTAAAAAAAAAGAAAAAATGGTAACTTCAAAAACATATCAGAGGTACGCAATTATACAGGGACACATTTGTCTATGGACGCAAATGTCCAGGGCCATATTTATCTGCTTCATAAATGTCTAGTACACAACAGTCCTTCCACTTAAATCAAAGGTATTGATGATTCTGAATCCAAACTCTGAATTGTTCTCTTTCACATCAGAATTTTGCATTGTGTGTATGATTGGGTGATTTTTGTCTTCTATTAACGGAGAGCAAAAATGAAAAATGTTTTCTTTGCTACTCAGCCAAAGAATGCTGTACAAAACTAAATCAAGTGTGCTGATTCTGAGTCAGAATTGTACTCGGAATTGTTCTAGCATGTCAGGATTGTGGTATATGGACATAACATCGTTATGTTTAATGTATATATTATGTTAATAGTATATTAGTATCCACTTCAGTTGGTAGCATGGGAATCATTCATGTTATTGGTACAGAACATTCTTAAGTTTCATTGAGCCAAAAACTATACTAATTTAACAAACAACATTATAACTGTGTAGTAAAGAATGAAATGCTAGATGTCTCTGAAAATGTACTTCTTACATTCTCATCTTAAAGTTTTTACAACTGATGTAGGTGTCATAAGTGATGAGCAGAGCGAGATGTTTTGCTAGGTCATATTTGAAATGGGATTGCAGTATCAAGGCTGGTTCTGCCAAAACATGGGTAGCGACTGTTGATTCCTACAATAAGAGACCAGCTCAATGCAGAAGTACAAGAGCATGTATACCAAACATTTCTGAAGATATTATAAATAACTGAATAAATATAAAATAATTTTTTATCAGCATTGAAATTTTCTTTGAACATAAAAATATACTTACTAATAATACTATTTGCTTAATCATAAAAGTTCTGTCTGCTGCCTTTTTCTATGTACCATGTATTTTCAGGATATGGATAATCATGACTCTCCACAATTTCCTATTCTTTGTAGCTCTTAGCAGTTCTATATACTGTACTACTACTAGTACTAATAATAATAATGGCTGTTCCTTCCTGAATATACTGTCTGCTACTGTGGCTATCTAATCCTTGTTGCAGATGCTTGTTTAGATTCATTTGTTTCTTCAGCTTCCACAAAGCCAACCTGTGATTTATATTGCAAATTTATACTGAGTGGACCTTAGTTACAGTTTCTGGGAGAGAGCATATAATCTGATATGATCACTAGTTGAACAAGGCCAGTATGCTTGAACCCTTGGTTAAGTTGATTTGTGACTTTATGCTAACACAACCATCAACAAGTTCTAAATAGTTTCTTCTACCAATTTCACTCACAAGGCTTGGTTAAATCTGTGCTTAGTGTTTCAGGCACTTCTTAACAGATCATCTCCTCAGGCTGATGTAATAAAGAAGTTACATTCCTTACAAAACTGCTCTTATTTACCCACCATAGAGGAACTTTTCTGCCTGTCGTCAGCTGGAGAGCAACACACTGCGCTTTCTTGGCCTCATGTTTTCAACTGACCTGAAGTGGAGTGACTATATCGAATCAAATCAATAGCTGCATCTATTGTAAGGAAAATTGGGTCATTGTGTCGTACCAGGAAATTTTTCTCGTCAACATCCATATTGCACATTTACAAATCTACCATTTGCCTGTGCATTGAATACTTTTGCTGTAACTGGTCTGGGGCTCTTGCTATTCATCTTGAGGTTCTTGACAAAATCCAATGAAAGATCTGTAATGTAATCAATCATGATTTGGCATTTTGACTTCAGTCACTTTCTCACCGATGTGACATAGCTTCCCTCTGTCTTTTCTACAAATATTTTCATGGCAACTGCTCTGACAAGATTTTTCCCTTGCCCTGATTACATGAATTTAAATGTGCTATGAGTACTAGATTGGCATCTAGGTCCTACCCATTTACTGTTGAAATAGCTAAATGCAACTGCCACTTCTACTCCAATAGTTTCTTTTCTCACACTTCTTGCCTGTGGAACTCCCTTCCATTTACTTGTTTCCTTGATAAATACAATCCTCAAAAATTTAAACCTCAGTCACCATCTTCTATCTTGAATACTGTTCATCTTTTGTCTTTTCTTCAATCCTCCCTATACTCAGTCTTTTCTCTCACTTTCACTCTCTGTATACTAGTGGCATTACTGCCTTCTTTGGGGTGAAATGATTTAAAAAAAAAAAAGAAATTGATCATGGTTTTATGATTGGGACACTAGTATATTAAACCATTTGGCTATGCACTGATGTTATATAGTACAGTATATTTTTATTTATGTTTCAGGTAAATATTATTAATATTACATAAGTATAGGGTCCTAATATGCTATTAATACAGTATTTCACTGAAGCATGAATATGCTATGTGCTTGTTGAAGAAAAATTTTAAGACAATTCTGAATCAGAATCAGTGTGCTCAATTTGGTCTTGTACCGCATCCTTTATTTGAGTAGTAGATGAAAATGTTTACATTATTGCTTTATGCTATCAGTGATGTTGAGGATACCATGAACCGAACATGTGAGCAATGATGAGGTTTTATGTAATACTTCACCTGATCCTGGTTCATGGCAACCAAATGTAATACCTCAGGGTCGATCCTGGCTTACAGCAAACCAAATGTAACACCTTGATTGATCCTGGTTCACAACACTTCAATTCGATCCTGGTTTGATCAATGGAGTATTCTCTTTGATCCTGACCTGCCTTACCCCACATTGTGATTATTTTGGTTATAAGGAGGCCTAGATGGATTTGTTGCAGGTATCTTCATGTTCAGCTGATCCAAGTCAAGTGAAGTTGTACAATAAAATTGGAAAAAAACAGCACTCGAAACATATATAAAAAATAATTAGTATCTTTATATCAATTCTGCATACAAAGGTTCGTTAGTAGTTGTGTTCGCATAGAGGTGTTTGTTAACCCGTTCATAAATTGGATGTAACACTTGGGTAAGCTGCTAAGTTTTTGGCTTGCAGAGTTATCAAAATTTGTTTTACTGTTTTGGTAAGTTTGGCTCAAGGTTGATGTCAGAGGTTCTTGTGTTTGGCAGGAAGTGCGGAATCTCTCAGCATCCTCCGTCACTTACCTTCTCAGCTCTCTGGCTGTCTCTCTGAACTCAACTGTTTGAATGGCTTTCATGCATTCATTTTTATGGTCTCCAACTAGAAATCAGTGTGGGGTAAGATGTAGGCTGGGTTTCGGTGAATTCCCCTGATTTCCAACAAAACTCTATTATTTTTGTTCTTGAGAAGTCAAATTAGTTTCATAATTTTGGGGAATTCTCCCTCTCTTGCAGACATCGCTCCACCTGGCTGCCCCCCACCTTCTCTTAGTACCATCTCTCACTATTGCTCTCCAGTGGGTGTGAGTGGCTCCTTCAACCTCCTTAATGTCTCCTCTGTGCCTGCTACCCTTCAGTGAGTGCAGACTATCCCCTTATCTTTCCTTGATCGCTCTTCTGTGCCTGTCATCTCCAACATTCAGTTGGAGATTGATAAAAAAAATATGGTTTCAAATGTAATTTTCTCATAAATGAATTGACATGACATTAGGCTCTCTCACCTCTGACCCAAGAGACACTTTCCCTGGGAAATTTTTTTAGCGCTTAGCCGCAGGTGTTCAATTCTGATATCTCATCAAATGAATCAGGCATTGGTTGTCACCGGCTGTCAACAGCTGATTTGTTCACACAAATTGAGAATCGCTTTCAAGTGGTCATTTGGTCCATTGTACATATTTCAATTCTCTGGGAACAATTTTGTTACCAGTCCATTTTTCCTTATATCGTTTAACCCTTTTCATGCTAAGTTATTCATTATTATATTGTTTTCAAGTCACCATTTTGATTAATTACCAGTAACTCAAATAGTGTTACATTTAGAGAAAATAGAAACAAAAAGGAAGCATACATAACACCAGGAAGAGACATTTGAAATTTCTGGGTATGTAATGGGGAAGGAGGGCTTGGAAAATTTGATATTCATAGGACAAATTGAGGACAAGAAGGACGGGAAAACAATATATAGCATATGTGATGAGCTGGTGGAACAGGATGTAGGATAAAAAAAAAAAAAAATGACAGAATTTATTTAGAGCTACAAACGACGGGAAAATGTAGAAAACCATGATTGCCTATGTCCTGAGAGGTCTCTGCACATAAAGATATTTTTAATGCAGGCCTCCAGCTGAAAATAATATCATTTGATAATTTTATATAATTTATATTTTTCATTTATAATGGTTTTAAAAAGTACAAAATAGACTCACTAGATAAGTTACACTAAAAAGATGTAATTTTAGCACATAGTTAAGTGAAAAAAAAATTACTAGAACAAAAATATTTTGTTGGCACCAGTGTGATTTGGACCTGTAGCTAAACCAAAGAAGGCATCTTTATTTAATCACAGTAATATTTCAGTTTTTAAATATGTATGCTTGTGAGTTCAGACTTGCTGGTTTACATTTTAAAATTTAATGTCTGCTTTAATTTTATCTTTTTAATGCATATCAGTTCACTAAGACAGCTTGGTACATGTGCAGTTATTAGCGTCATTTAATTAGAAATAGCAGTTATGAATACTTATATAAAACCGGAGTTTCTTAATGTAAACAATTGATGTCTAATTTAAAATCTGCTTATATTGTTTTGCCTAAAACCATTGGAAAGAGATTTTAGAATTGATTTAGTTTATCTGCAGTGGCCATGTTAGATTTGATCAGAAAGCAGAGTTGTTATTTACCATGGTTACAAGTGTTCTTTTGTTTGTTTGCTTTGTCTTTTCTGACAAAAGAAGCTTAACTGGAAACAAGCGTTTCATATTATCAATATTTGTACATGTTATTGGCATGGTAAATGCTTAACTGAACACTTGACAGTAAAAGTAGCAACTGTCTAAATCATTGCAAAATTATTTATCAGACAATTATTTGTAGGAAGATGCAATAAAGACTTTGTATTTCCCACAAAGGGAATACAGAGTTGTTCTACATTAGCTAAAAAGAATTGTGTTTTTCTTTCTATTGTAACTTTGTTGATTATTTGGAATGTACTCTTCTCTATTGTAATGACATTTGCAGTCATTCAGCATGGGATTACTTGCTTTATATTTTTATAACAAGACTAGATATTCTTTGTTACTTTCTTATGTACAGACAGTGGATTTTGTTTCTTACTGAAAGGATACATAGATTACTGTCATGTGCATTGCCATGTTCTTTGTCGAATAAGACCCAAGAAATAAATACAGATTCTACTAAAATTTAGTCAACAAAGAAATATAACTGACTTTGAATAATTGGACTATGGATAATTTTCCAGCTATTCCTAATTCAAGTTCTGCTAAGAAATGAAGGCATTTATATGATATATTCAACAATTTTGTTTGAGCTAATAAGAAACACTCTCTAGATAAACTATATTGCTTCTTCTATGGATTGTGAAACTTAAATAGTGTGTACTTATTGGTCATATTTTCTTCTGAAGAGGGGATTGGTTTGCAAGGGATGTCTCTGAAGATTTGAACTACTTTTGAATAGTGTTCTGAGGTTACTGAAAATATCCTTTGGAATTTTTTCAAAATTATACCTTATGTATAGTAGACTGGAAGATTTTTGATTGTAGTCTTCCATCTTTTATTCCTGGATGTGGAAGCAGATGTTATGCTTTCAGGGTAGTTTGAAGAGTATTTATAATGCTAAGTATCTTGGTATATGTCTTCACTGCATAGATTGTGGGAATTGAAGTTCAGCTATTATCTGGTGAATGTTGGCTTAGGATATACAAATGTCTTGAATCCATACTCTCTGAGAGCTATAAGCACATTTAGGAAGATCAGTTGATCTCCATCTTCTTTTCCCATTGTGAACTGTATGGAAGGTCTTGAGGTCACATGATCCAACAGTATTTGCATATCTCCCTGTTGGGTCCAGAGTATGAGGTTATCATCTACATGATATTTCTATAGTCATTTCCTCAAAGTATTCCATGTATATATTTGTTGTTACTGGAGATAATGGTGATCCCACAGTTAAACCATCATATACGGACAGAAATATGGCTTAGCTATGGGATTTCTGTCTCTACTGGTTTGGCATCATCCTGGACCCATTTAGTGTTTAGATAAGATCTGCAAATGTTCTAACCTCAGCCATATGTCATACAAAACAAAATTTGGTGGCTTTTCAAGATTGATCAGACTTGGAATAATGATGATGAAGGTTGAAATACTGTAACAAGATTTCTAACCAACTTTTGTTCATTTTAGCTGTTGGTTATGCAGGTGTTTCAAATTAGCATCTTCTTTCTCCAATTTTAATGGTTGACAGTGGCACACTATAGCCTAAACTTTGAATCTCTCATTTGCAACTATGATGATGATAGGACAACAGTTGTATTTAAGTTGGAGTAATAATTAGAGGATCACAGAGTTGAATTGGTGTGATTTGGCCATTAATTTATGTTCTCTAAGGAGAAAGCACATAGCCAGCTAGCCAATTGATGGAGTTCTGATAACCTACTTCCTGAAAATTATTTTGGTAGGAAAAAACATTAATAAATATGTCTTTATCTAAACAAACTGCATGACCAATTGGATAGCTTTGGCTGAGTTTTTGGGAAAGCCTTTTCTCTGAAATTATTCTGTCTAAGATATTATACTAATCTGATAGATCTTTATATAAATAACTGAATCTCAATGATTTTTCAAGTTAATTTTTTATTTTGATCATGGAAGTAATTCATTACTTGTCATCATTTTCACTCAACTTTACAAGTGTAATGGGTGGCTACTGAGCTATATTTAATTATATAAAGTTAATATTTAGGTTTTGTTTCCTTAAGCACCCTTCAACTCATTTGCTGTAACAAAACTAATTAGCTCATATTTTTCCACATCTAATTTCAATAACCATTAAGTGCAGTCAGATTTCAGAAACCAAGCATTTCTACATTTAACTCTGTTCATTGATGTATATCAAGCTTCTTTGGGGCTCTATTTTATCTGCATGAATGGCTCACTACCCATCTTGTCACAGTTTTATCAATCAAACAAACTTTAAACAATATTTCCTTAAATTCAAAAAGAGTTAACAAAATAAACTCTTATTGGTTAAAATATTACGAGCATAGAGATTGAGTTAAATAAATCCAAGGATGATTAAAATTTCATTATTTCCTGAATTATTACTAAATAATTGCAATTTGTTATTGCCTATTTGAAAGAAGACCTCCATACTTATCCTTGGATATGTTTATACGTACAGTGGATTTGAAGGTTTGGTCTTTGAGTACTATCGAAAAAGAGTGACCATGGCAACATGAGTAATTACTATGGTTTGCTGCATAACAATGAATGTCTGGTAATTTATATAAAATGCAGCTGAGGACAGAAAGCTGCAGGTGTTCTTTTTGTTGTGTGACAAAAACCTGTTTTTATGTCACTTGTCAATTGCCAGGCTCTGTCTTTCTCTTGAGTTGTATTTGTATAACCTGAACTTTTTTCTTTTTTTCTTTATAGCCAATTCTGTTATTGTTTTAGTTTATGCTTACATTTGCATGCTATCTTGAACTAAATCTGTTACATGTCTTTGAAAGACAATAATGGGAATGCAAATTGATGCTTTTAATATGGAGTTGAAGAGTAAATTGATTAACTCATTCAAAATTCTGCTAGCAGATGATGATGTTACTTTCAGGCTAATATATTAGAGCAATGCAAAAGTTTACAGAACTTTCTTTTAAGTAAATCTTTTTTTTCATATAAATTCATAGCATTTTTATTCAGTCATCAGAATATTTTCTCTGTAAACCAATTTTCAGTTAAATTCTATTTCATCATATTATTTTAATGCAAACATTTTCAGTAGTTTCCCTGGTATTCTAAGATCTTGAATCACATTTCAGTTAAATTGTGTATTTGATCATAGAAGAATGATTTCAGCTTTGATTTGATTAACTCTTCAAATGGCATTTTGAACACATGTTGCGTAAGTGATTGTATACAGTTGACAGGTGTGAAGAACTTCCTATTTCAGCTCCATAATGATTTGTTGTCTGGCATATGCAGAATGAAGACAGGTGTTGTGATGCAATGAAATCACCAATAAAGTTACTTGTTCTTACATTTTTAAATTTAAGAACCCTCATAAATATTCATTAGGTTAGCTAAAAAGTCAGACAAGCTATGGAGAATGCCAAATGACACAATTCAATGTCTAATAAACAAAAGTGAGTAAATGAAGTCCTTGAAATTTGTTTTTAATGCAAATTGCTATTTAAATTATTTTTTGGGAGGGATTAATTTATGCGTTATATATTATTAATAACATGAGGTTATGAATTTAAATGTTTTAATTTTTTCACATTTTTATAATCATATATGTTAGTTTTGGAAAGTAGTAATTCTTTCAGGAATGGAAATATTTGAAAAAATTCTGGGTGCAGATATATATTTTCATAAGACTTAATAGCAACACTCTCAAGAATTTTTCTTCTAAGTAAGCTACTTTCGCTTTCTTTCAATCAAAGCTGTGGTTGAATTTCTATGTATAACTAATGCATTTGATAAAATATTGTGTATAAGATCCCTTTTGTGTTCATAGATACATTTTTAAAATTTTTGCAAGTTACTAAATGAAATCCTTGCATTTGCCTTTGATAAAGTTCCTGAGAGGACAAAACTCATTGGCTAAGATGATAAATTTTCCTTTTGTCTAATATATATATATATATATATATATATATATATATATATATATATATATATATATGGGCAGGGACTTTATCAAGGCAGATGCAAGTATTTTATTTTGTGTCACATATTTATATACAAGAGCAAAATTTTTAAATTTAAGAATGCTTATAAATATTCATCAGGTTAGCTGAAAAGTCAGGCAAGCTATGGAGGATGCCAAATGTCACAATTCAATATGTAAAACAACAAAAGTGAGTAAACAAGTTTTTTGAAATTTTTTTTTTTTTAATGCAAATTAGTATTTAAATTCTTTTAGTTTGGTAATTCTTTCAGGAATGGAGATATTTGAAAAAAAAAAAAATATGGGATGCAGATTTCTATTTTGACATTTCTCTTCACCGGGTGAATATTTATGTGCATTCTTAAATTAAAAAAAAACCAATAACATTTTTGCTCATATATAAATATTTGTTACAAAATAAAATCCTTGCATTTGCCATAATAAGGTCCCTCAGAGGATGAAACACAGTGGCTAATATAAGTTCATATATTCATATATATATATATATATATATATATATATATATATATATATATATATAAACACATAGAAGTCAACATTAGAGGCAACAGTCTGTTTCATGCTAGACGCAATTGTCAGGTGATTGCGTCTAGCAAGAAACAAACTGTCGCCTCTAAGTGTTGACTTCTATGTTCACTTTATATTTTCACACGCTCTATCTCTGATATTGAGCACTTTATCCCATAAATATAGCACACATTAAGACTATATTTCTTCATATATATATATATATATATATATATATATATATATATATATATATTATATATATATATATATATTTGTGCATGTGTGTATCTTGCATCTATTATAAGTGTAGGTTATAAGTTATTATTAATAACAAAAATTTTAGTTCAATAACTGTAACCAAGAAAGGATATTACTCAGAAAATCACTTAAAATCAATAAAATTACTAAAATAACTTGAAAAAATAATTTGAGATGGAGTTAAAAAATTTATCTTGGAAGTGTTTTAAGTCACAAAACACATTCTCCCAAATCTATTAATTCTCATATTTATTAGAAAGTATTTCTTTGACAGTGTTTTGTCTATAAATTTTATATTCCATTTGTGCTAAAATTCTTAACATTCTCAAAATTTTTCAGATTAACTGTTTTTGATTGATTAGCTTTGTTCATTTCTATTTTTTCTGTGCAATGTAGCCTTAGCAACACCAGATAATCTTGCTGATGGGTAATAATCAAGAGTATAAATATCTCTTCCTGTTAGTACATATATATATTTCATTGCATTTCATTTCATTATTATTATTTGGTTGATTCTAGGATTGGTTGTCTTAGTAGTGACGAATTTTTATATCCTGCTAACTGTTCCTTATTTTATAAAATACTTATCAACATAACTTATTATTAAATATGTGCAAAAGTTTCCAGTGCAAAACTAGTTTTCAACTGTGTATTCAGTGTCACCTTTTTTATGCCATTTTCAAGTGAGGAAACTGCCATCATATGAATGTTAATTAATATTTACTAGCATTAAACATGAAAATTTCATGAATTTTCTGTTTGAATTTCCTGATGAATCATAATTATTAAGTTAATGATTGAATGAGCATCATGTGAGTTCCATGTACTATAAAATAACTGGAAATTCTCCTTTTGCATCATTAAATATTTGAGATTAACAACTTTAACAAAATATTGCAGTAACAAGCATAAATATGAATGCAGGTCATTATTTAAAGAAGTAAAAATTGACAAAATTTTCATTTACACTGAAGCAGACATTAAACACAAGTGCCATTGCCTCCTCAGTATTTCCTTTCTTATTATATATACTTTCTTTTTTTCTCACTAAAACCAAACAGAATCTCTGTATATATTTTTCTTCCATCTTTTGTCACAATCAAAATGGAATAGTCTGTTATTTATCTGAGGCAATGGCAAAGTGTAACGCAAACGCTAATTTACTTACAGAGGAACATGTAGAATTATGATATATGCACAAATGCTCTTGGAAAAGGTATGAATTCATCATCTTCCTAGCTATAGGTTAAAATGTAGGATTTGTATTTGAAAAAATCATTGTTAATCTAAAAAATACTGTTTATGCAATATTTATTAAAAAAAAAAAAGAAGAATTAATCTTATAATCCCCAAAATATTTTGTCTTTAAATAACCCACAAAGGATTGATAAGCTGTAAAAAATAATTGCCTTCTGTCTTCCTGAATCCTTTTCTTTTATTGTCCTTTATCTTCACTAGGCTTTTTATTCTCTTTCACTCCCCAGTAATCCCTTGCATTCTAGTGACATTATTGCCTTGAATACCCCCCTCCTCGCAAAAAAAAACAAAAAACAAATCAGGTATATCTTTTATGGTTTAGCTGTTATAATGCTTCAAAATCATAGATATTTTTGTTAAGTATTAAGTTGTCATAATCAAAGACGATTTTTTTTCTGTTTTATTACAAATAACTTTTATTTAGAGGTAATAATATAGTAACTGTTCAGGTTCTGTTTTAATAATGAAGGTAGAGTGTCTGCTCTGTCTCTGTTGGTGTGAGTGCTTCATGAATATTTAATTGTCTATATTTTATTTCTTTTTCCTAATGTTAGGGTTTATGAGAAAGAAATTAATATCAAGGAAACTGGTAGACAATAAATCATATGCTACATACATTAAGTACCAGCTTTTCTAAGATGAATAATTACATTTTTTTTTTTTTTTTTTTGCCATGTTTTGATTTTAATAAAATAAAGCAAGGGATTTATCTTCTAGACCCTTTTGATAAATAATAAACTGTAAAAAATTCTAAACAATATTCAAGGGAAGAAAATAGATTGATACAAACAATATTTCATTTGGATTACATTTTTCAAAACATTCACAAACTTTATCTTATGACCCTTATGGGTTTCCATAGATAATGTTACATGATAAAGGTACACATTGTTATATTTTGCTATCTATGCATGTTGTATTTCGTTTGATTGAGGAATCAGAGAGCTGATTTTGAATTCCAGTTGAATCCATTACATTCACTTATGTGCTAATACCCTTGGGAAAGATATGAATCCTTTTCCTCTCCCCTCAGCTATGGGTAAATAGCAGGACAGACTGGGTTCTATAGCCTTGGACGGCAACTGGTTAACTGCAGAAAGAAATGGCAACCTACTGCGGGGGAAAAAATCTGCCTTGTCAGTCATGTATCAAAAGATACATGATCGCGTATGCATGTATCATGCATGGAACATAACTGACTAAAAGATCAACATCACTCATGGATTTATATATTGTCAATATCTCTTTATTTTTTCAGTCTCATTAACCTCTTACTGATGTGCAATGCAGTAAAACTTGAGTAGGAAATGGACATGACTCTTAATAGTTTGTCAAGTTACCAATCACATTTCTGTCTTGCATATAGAATGTTGCTTTTAATATTGTCATAGCGGTCATGCAGTGATCCAAGTCTTGCCATTGTTGATCATTACCATGTAGCCCTCGATCATTTTATAGGGATACACTATTATTATTATTCTGACATCTTTATTCTAAGTTTCCTTCCAATATAAAATACCCATATAATCATGTTATCTGAAAGTATAACAAAATTTATAATACTTTTTGAGTGCTTTTAAAACCTGTTAATCCTATTGAAAATGAAATGTTAAATTTGATTCCACAAGAGTGCTCTAAAAATGTCCTTGTTCCAAGAAAGAAAAGCACATCTGCTTGTAGAACAAGGAGTAGAATTTTTGTCTTGTAAGCCATTATTAGTGAGTTTAATCCCTAGCGCTGTATAATTTGGTATTCAATCTAAGAACTTAACATGTAGAGCAGTGGTTCCTTACCTTTTTTTGGCTATGCCCCTCCTGAGCATCGCTAAAATCCTGATGCACACTTCTGTATGACGTTCTTATTATTCAAAAAGTGAACTCTCATTTATATGGAGGAAGCATAAAATTACATTAACTTGACTTTCCTTAAGAACTTGAGACTGCATATATGCAATATTATTATTTAATTTTAGAATTTTACAATATTTATAAAAATAGTGTGTTACTAATATGTATAAAATTGTTTTTTTTTTACATATGAGGTTCCAGCAACTCACACATGAGGTTCCAGCAACTCAAACATGATTTGATTATAGTTGTGAAAGCTTGTGCAGAATTGACTCCACTTCTTGGAAATGCAGAATACTCGCACACATTGTGCCACAAAGATCTCCAAACGACCCTTCTCATATTTTGAGTTCAGAGTTTCTCATAGACTGGTTGCTATAGAACCCATTCTGATCTTCTATTTACCCATAGCTGGAGGGAGAAGAGACAGATTCATACCTTTTCCAAGGGCATTAGAATGTAAGTGAATTTAATGAACTCAACTGGAATTCAGACTCAACTCTCCAATTTCTCAATCTGAGCCATAATTCATTACTCCATCATGCCTCCATATATAGTAGGAAGAAGCTCTATAATAAGAAAAAAATATTATTCACCATACAGTAGTGAATACAACAAAAAACATAAAGAAACTGCTATTGCTCCTTGTTCTTCAGCCCTCAAATGAGGGCAAAACATAAGTACAATGACAAAAAATTGGGAAGGTTCTTGGGTAGTATTTTTCTTAGCAGTTCCTTCCCTTTTTTAGCCATTGTGCTCATTTTTACATTTTTTCTTTGAATGAGCTCTGAATATATATATATATATATATATATATATATATATAACATACATACACACAAATATTTTTATATATGCATACTGTATATGCACCATATGTATTAACTTGCACACACTCATACTAACAGACTCACTAGAAGAAATTCACTGTTAATAACTCATTCTTGAATTTTCCCCACTGTGGAGAACCACAAATGTAGCATTATGAATATATAAGACAAAAATAGTATCTTAACTGTCATTATTTTCATACTAGCTTAAAACCTGCTCTATTGGACAACATTTAAGCTAGCTCCTGCAGAGGACTCTTGATTGGGCTTTTGGCTTGTTCACGAGTTTGAGTGTCCCTAAATTTTTGTATATTCTCAGCATTGGTAGCTCTCCTGGCTGCTGTTTGATCTGGGTTCTCATTTGCACGGAACTTTCTTTTCCTCACTGCAGCCTTGGTTCTTTTGATTGCAATCTGGTCTTCTGTTTGCAGAGATTTCTTTTTGTGATGCATACTGCTGCCATATGTGGTAGGCAACAGTAAACTATGGAAGAACTCAAAATTAATCACTGCATTTAAGCATTGCACTAATATTTAAGCTTACCTTTTAAAAGTTCAACAATAATTCTTCTGCCACCACTTAATTTGAACACAATTTGATGTATGTAAATCCTTACTTTCTGTACATACAATTATTTTTATTGTACAGGTGACTTTTGGTTGATTTTGCAATTAATTTTGATTATTCCCAAATTTATTTCCAAGTTATAAAAATTGTTATCAAAATCATGTAAAAAAAATCAGTGAAAACAATCACAGTAATGAAAACTTGGGAATACAAAATTTCTATAACATGAGCTATTGAAAGTTAGAGAATTGTGTCCCTTTTAATTGAAAAAGTGTAACATACTGACATTCACATTTATTATATAGATTAGATTGAATGTACAGACAGTTTCAATATGAGAAACTAATTTTATTATCCATAGCTTACAGCCACATCTCATTGAAACACTATTTCTCATACATTCACTGAAGTTAAGAAATGTTGAGCCTGGTCAATACCTAGATGAGTGACCACTTTGGAATACCAGGTGGTGTAAGCTTGGATATTGGAGAGCTGAATTAAAATTTCATTTAGTTTTGTTATCTTCTCTTATGTGCAAATACCCTTGGGAAAGGTATGAATCCACCTTTTTTCCCTCCAGTTATGGGTTAATTAGTAAGACTTGTATCAGTAAAACAATGGTAAAAAAATTCTTACAATACAAAATTTTTTTTCTGGCTGTAAATAACCTGCAAAAGGTTGATAAACCATAAAAAACAATTTATTATCTATATAATAGCCTTCATAGCTTTAGTTGTAATATTTGAGTTTCTTAGCTTAAACATTGTCAGTTATTAATTTTTAATTGTATTTTTTCATTTTATTTCCATGAGCATGAGTAAGCAGTGTTCAGAAAATTAAACTTTGAACTTCACGTTAAAAAAAACAAACTTAGCACTTGGCACAAGGAGATTACAAGTATCCATAATAAGATTTTCTCCAGCAATGCTGAAGGTTATTCTTTATTTTTGATTCCTGTTGCTTGTGGAATGATCATCTGCAAATTGGAATAACAATTAAAATGAAAGAAATACTAGTGAAAAATGAATAATAATGTAATAATTCTATTCTGTTAGTAATACCTGAATTAATTCCTGGCCATTGTCATATTTTTTTTTTGACTTTTGCTGTATCACTATAAATGTTATCATTAGAGTGAATGAAAGTTTGATGTCTTTGTGCAATAAATCCTGCCTGTAATATCAGATTCTATAAAGAGCTAGTAAAATTATGAAACAAACAAAAGTAACAGTCCTTCACTTTGATATCAGCATTAATTCTTTCAACCATATCAAACTGGACCTCTGTCCACTTCTTTCCAGCCAAAAAGAAAAAAAAAAGACTATTTTTTCTTTTCTTAGTTCAGTCACCTGCTGCTAGACTATATTCAAGATTTTTATCTTTGTATATTAGATTGTATATTAGTTTTCTCTTCCTGGGAGCATTGGTGCAGAACATTATTAAAGTTTATTTGGTGATGATGATGTTATTATAAAGAGAGCACTTGTGGTTGTCGCAGGGTAGATAATATCTTTTTCTTTGTGCTGTATCCTCTTGGGATGTAGGCGATCATGGCTCTCCACAATTTCCTGTCCTTTGTAGCTCTTAATAAATTTTGTCTTTTTGTTATTTCTCCCAAACATTATTCTGCCATCCATTTACTAGAGCTTACTAAGTATATTATGCATTGTTTTCCTCTGTCCCTCTTGCCTTCAATCTGTCCTGAGAGTATCAGAAATTTGGTTTTCTCTTACGGATTTTCTGTCTTCTGTGAAAAAGTATCTTTCCTCGTAAATGAAATAAAATCCTTTCCCATTCATTTTTTTTTGTTAAAAAAAAATGTCACTCGGTCTGTCTTTCATTATAGCTCTTTCTCGCCTTAAGTATTTCTCGTTTTAATTTCTATGTTTAATTAGTTAGCCAATTACCATAGCTAAATAGTGTCACAAACAATTAGAATCTGATAAATATATACCATATTTCCTGCCATGTATCATGTGCCAGTAATTTGGCGGAGAATATTCAGGAAAAACCAGTAATAGTTAACTGATGATTCATTCATACTTTTATATTAGTATCTAATATTTTAACTTTATTTTGATTTTTAATCCCTTATAATCGTATATATTTAATTCTAAGGTCGTCGGAAGACTAGTGTATCAAACAATGATGTTTATGGGTTAGTTTAGTACCAGGAACCCTGAAATTGGGATATAAGACACAGTAATTTTTTTGTGTGCGTGTGTGCCTGATATGGAGTGAAACAGTATTTAAAAACTGATAAGGTGGACCCAATAAAATAAGTCCATGTCTATATTGTTATTACAGATTTACTGACCAAAATTAACATTTTTGCCCTGGATTGAGTAGCTAACAGTTTTCATTTTTTTAAAATTTGTTTTAAGTTCTTTTTAACACAAATAAAAAAGAAATAGTTTTTTCCCAGGCAAACAAAAATTAAATAGGCTTCATATTGAATAATGAAAAAACTTATCAAAATTTGAACAAGATATTTAAAGGGATGTAGATTTTATAACCAACTTCACAAAGCTTCAATATGCACACCACCTCTGACATGACATACATCAAGTTGGTAGTCCAGCTCCTGCCAAACATGCTGTAGCACATCTTGTGTAACATTCTCCAGCACCTTAGTGATTCTCTGATTAAGTTCCTCTAGGCTTGTAGGAAGAGGAGAGATATAGACCTGTCCTTTCACATAGTCCCATAGAAAGAAATCACGAGGTGTCAAATCAGGTGAACATGGTGGTCATTTCAACAGCACATTGTCATTTTCACTGGCATTCCTGATCCATCTTACTGGTAGACTTTCATTGAGATAAGTCCGCACAGTCAACTAAATTAGTTTTTACACATTTTGTTTAAATTTGAGCTCATTTGAGTGAGAATTGGCTATGTTATTAGACAACAAAATGATGTAAATTTTTTTTTTTTGCGGGGGGGAACACCCTGTATATAATGCATGTACATTTCTTAATTCTTTTATTATTTAAAAGAGCAAACACAAGTTTGCTAACCATTACTCAATGGCAAAGTACCAATATCTTAAACCTGTTAAATAACAAATAATAATATACCTGTGTTCAAAGAGTGAAATAGTGATAATAAAATTAGATTTCTTTCAAATAAATTTATAAAGAAACAAGAAGCACATGATGTGATAAGGAGTAACTTTATAAGTAAAGATATAAAAATAAACTTCTTGTCTCTGCATAAATCCATTTGCTTATTAGAAAAAAAAAATGATAAACTTCAGTGACTAAATTAGAAATCTTATTGATGTAAAGGCAATTACTGGTTGCAGTAAGATAGAAATGCTTACCTCCACTTCTTAAGAGTTGGTAGGATTTTACAAGCCAGTTGGATAAAAACTGTTTTCCTCTGATGAAGTATTTAACCTGTAGAAATTGAAAAAAAAATTAGATGTGTAAAAATTTGGATGTAACATTAAAATGCTCCAGTCTGATGTGAGGGGGACAAATAATTGAATCAGTATATTATCCAATGTCTGTAGTTCAACAAAGGGATAAGAAATACTCCTTCAACAATGGTGTGCTTGAAAATCTGGAAAAGATTTTCCGCTGTTCTTCTTTCCAAAAAATTTAAATCTAAGTGATATCACTTGGAGTGTCTACAATTCTTCCCAAGTCTCACTGGTAATGGTATCTACAGGAATTGCAGTTTTCAACCTTTGGGCGAATTGTTCTTTCTCTCACTGCAAAATTACAAGAAACAAAGAAGACTGGTTTAACTGTGATTGAAATGTTTGTTTCATTTTAACTTAAAAATTTTCACACACCTAGACTTACTCTAAATTCTTCTTTGAATTGATGGTGAAACAATTATGATCAGTATAATATTTTTGATTGGCTGTTTCTTAGAGAGCCAATCCCACTGAAGTAAGCAAGAAAACTTCTACAAATCAGTTTAAGTTGATTGTTTTTATCTCTGATTTAGGGACTGCTACCAGCTGTTATCTCAAATTAATTCAAATAGATTTATTTTTTATTGTTCACTTGTTGGGCAACTTATGGATTAACTTAAGAATTTTTTTTCTACACTAGTAATTCAGTGTTGTGGATGTCACTTTTTATAAGAAGAATGTTGTTTATAAAAGCTGAGCTACATTCCTTTTTCTTCCTTTTAAAATTTAGAAAGACAGGAATGTAGTTTTTCCCTTCTTTCTTTCTAATTTCAAATATGGAAGTTTCTTTGTTACAAAGTGTTACAAGCAGACAGTTCATTACCAAATAAAATATTTTGTTTTCATCATCTTGGTTAGATCATTTCAGTTTTTACTACTTCAGAAGTTTGGAGAATGAGATATCGTGAAACTTGTTTTGTTTTTGGCAAGGTTGGCTGGAATTGTCTAACAGATGCTCATTAGACAAGTCAATGGCTCAGTATTTTCTGCTGATCTGCATATGACTGAAAGCACCTATTCCCATGTTGATGCTACATTATCATTTAAATAAGAATGATTAAAGCAGTCAACTTTCATGTTTCATACTGATCCCTAAAATCATATGACTCAAATATTTACTTGTTTGACTACAAATCATTTCAAACAATCTATTTTGAGTGATTTGCGATTTAAATGAATCTCTCATTCTCAATTTAGCTATGAAACGGGGCTAAATTTGGGGGCTAATTTAGTCTTATTTTTGTTGTTTTGAAGAATTAATTCTTTAGCCAAACATACTGCCTGGTCTTAAATCTGTCAAAACCTTGAGTCTAGTATATAGTGTGTACCTGAATGTTCAAATATTACTCAGTTCCAATGGCTTTTCCTTCAGCAATTTATGAGTTTAAATCCAACAGTTTACAGCTACTTTAATTTATTGAATAAAATTGATTTATAAATTAATTTTTAAATCTTATTGTTTCTCTAGATTTACTGAATAAAACTTGGTTTCTTCAAAACCCTCCTCTATTTCTTTTTAAAAAAATGTTAGTCAATCCCAGGTATTCTTGGTAGTTCATACTGTCAAACCCCTTTGGGGATAGGCCATACTCTGATCTTATGATACAAAATTAATAAACTGATGAATATTTTAAATCAGTATCCAGAAAATTAGAATCTTATAATCAAAATCTGATTAAAAAGAACCAGATGTCAAAATAGACTGACATTTATTAAACAATAGAAGCCAAAAATAAAATAAAATCTAAAGCTAAAAAGTATAAGGACCTTGCAGAGTGATAAAACAACAGTGGTCACTGTTTGGGCATAAAAGTGCCCTTTGGGAGCCATGTAGCATTAAAAAGAAATTAAAGCAAATGAAAGAAATCATAAAGAAGGGTTAAATCAGAGAATGAACTAATTAAAAATCTTAATTAGAACTCATAAATAGTGGAAAGAGAACCAGCAATGATTTACCATTAGTTTAACTTAGTAGGCTCAACTAAATCCCGTATAACTCAATTTCACCTCCTGCTCAGTTTGACATGACTTATGCTTTTTAACATAAATTGTCATTCATTCAACTTAAATTAAGTTGTTTTTATTTCATACTATTCAGTTAATTCTATGTTGAATTATAGGAAAAGTTAAATTTTAGTTCTTGGGTCACTTGTCATCATTTGGGGCATCTGGTTTTCAGACAAAGAAAGAACTTGAGATTACTTGCAAGAGATTAGACATATGTCTATATTAGAGTAGAAGAAAATTGTCTAATCAAGGAACATGCATGGAATGATGAAGGAGTAGATCCATTAACTACAAGAATGATCTATAGATTCCATAATCTATGAATGAATGAACAAACATACATACACAATTATTACAGTGCTGTATTTCATTCACATAATAAATAAGTTACAACCGTCAACATAGTAAACTTAATTTTTCTTACCAGATGCCCTATTCTTATAATAAACCAGAAATGTGAAACAGATATTGGGATCATCATTTGAATGAAAAGCAAAGATATTTCATTATTGTTACCCTCCCAGCTCCAAAAAATCCGCACTACAAATCCGCAGATACACAATAAACTTGATAATTTGTGAGCTGTCAAGACTGGACAAATTATTGTAATATTTTAAAATCCATTTTTATGTTGGGAAATATTTGCTAACTGATTTTCTTTAAAACAATCAAATACATCAAAACCTAATTTATCAGCCCATTGTTAGGGATTTATCCTAAGATCAGGTTAACTTTCATCCTTTATGTTGGGATATGCTTGGTTATTGAGAGTTGGTTAACATGTCCATTTTTAAGAAACCTTATATAAACAAAAAAAAAAAAAATCCATGGTTCTAATTAGTCATAGAACTGATTGTTGGTGGGATCATTGTTAGTCTTTGTATTAAGGGCTGTGGTGCTTGTAGCCAAATAAATCTTTGCTAATTGATGGTTTTTTAGAGTTACAAGCTGATTTTTCTCTTAGAGAGTGATTTTCTGATAGTATCCTGGGTTCTCTCTTAAGCAAAGAGATTTCAAACAGATTAGATCAGTATTTTCCCTTATTGATAAATCAAGGCTACACATTCCTCACTCCTGGAGTCATAGAATTGAAAACACCTCTGCAGTGATGTATAACAAAGAAAAATAAAATAAAAAAAAGAAAACCTAACTCAGAATTAAAATGCATTCAAGGCTTTGCTCTTTAAATTTTGCATGTTAATATATGCAACATGATCAAGTATTCTGGTGAACCATCTTACCCATTTGATGACTAAGTTGCCTTTTGAGAGAGAAAATAAAATTGACCCTACCATAACTAGGAATCTGATCATATATGAACAGAAGTAGAATTAAATCAGGAAGATTGTTTACATCATAATCTTCCATGGAAATATCTGTTTTAATATATGTTTTGTGCATACATACCCATGTACCTAGAGATTTGTGATGAAAAACCCATTAACATTATGATTGTCACCTTACTACTTGCAGATCTATAATGATTCTGTTAGAATAAAAAAATTCTATTCACACAATTTAATCAAAATAAATCAAGTTTAAAGCAAAACTTTCAATGAGTTTTTAAATATTTGTTACAACCAGTATTTAACCTTGGGCAAGTTTGTTGTTTTTTCACCTGCTCAGGTATTGTAAAGTGCAAGATGAAAAATAAGTCACAAGAAAAAAAAAATAAGCAAAGCAGAAGAAAACTTTTTTTACGAGGAAATATTCTTTCATGAAATTCATGAATAATCATGTTTTGTATAAATTTGTAAATGGCTATGTCACGATTTAAAAACAACCTTTTTTTTCATCATTATTATTGAAAAATACATGCATTTTCTTTTTTTTTAATTGTATTTAATATATTTAGGATAAATGAGATTTTTAGTTTGAAAAGGTTTCTTAGTATATATGTATGTGGTGGTGGTGGTGGTTGAAGATGTTACTGATTGATTATTTTCTATTTACTCCCACAATATATGAATATGTTTTGTATTTTCAAGTGCATCTTGGAAACAGTAAGCCAATATAGCAATGCTTGGTTTTAGATTCTCATTTGCAGGAGCAAGATCCTAAAGGTCATGAGTCACTTGATATTTGGCCTGTTATAGTTCCCACGTTTTTCCTGTCTATTGTACATACACTAAATAGCTTATATAATCTTAGCTATACAATAATTATATATGAGGAGGTTTTGAAAAGTTCAGTCAGTCCAAGAAGGGATTCTTCTCTTCCACCAAATTTTGGTCAGTCTCATTATCTCCTCATATGATGTGCTATATATATATATATATATATAGTGCTATATTTAGGGGTAAAAGTGCTCTGTAATATGAATAGAGCATATGCAAATATAAAAGTGGACATTGAGGTCAACACAATGCACAACACACATGAAACGGACTGTCATCACTTGATGCTGACTTCAGTGTTCACTTTTATATTTACATACATTCTATCTCTGATATTGAGAACTTTTACCCACAAAACTGGATATACCTTTATATAAACTTGATTATACAATGATTATAATTAACAATTACTCTACTGTGGACGTACTTAAACATCTTTACAGAAACTTACAATTTCTGATATATATATATATATATATATATATATATATATATATATATATATATATATATATATATCATACAAAGACTTTAAGCAAACCATTAATAAATACATTTTGAGAAAGTGGCAAGAGATGTGGCACTTCTGCCCAAACAAGTTATTTAGTATTAAACCCCAGATTGGAGAATGACCTTCAGGCTACAGAAAAGTAAGAAAAGAAGAGGTAGTTGTTGCCAGATTCCACATCAGATACTCATCTATTACTCATTTATATCAACTAAAAAATGAGACACCCTCAATGTGTATGATATCTGGAAAGATACATGATAAAGCATATACTGACAGAATGTGTTACTTTTAAACTAGTCCATGAAATATATTACAGAACAACCAAATGAAAAGAGCTTTGTCAAACTAAGTAGTATTCTACAATGTTTAAAAGAGGTTGAACTTTTATTAAAAAATATAGTTCTAAAAGGTATATACATATAAATGAATGTCCTCGGGCCGTTCGACAGTACAGTTCAGTTAGTTAGTTTGTGTAGCGGGAACCATAGTGTTGCCTCGCAGAAGCTGACTGAGAGATTCTTCAACCTTTGACTTTGCCTATCCTACCAATAGCAAGTTATACTGACGAATGAAGCCAAGCCAGCACCTAAGAACTAAACCAGTTGACTTAAGATACCAAAACTTGCTTAAGAAATATAGAAGTGTTGCAATCTGTAGAAAACGGGCTGGGAGGAAAACATACTCCTGTTTATAACAGACGGATAAAGTTAATTTGTTATTTCTTAACATACTTGAACCTCTTGGTTTTTTTTCTTTCATTTGCTTCTTTTTCTTTATGCTTGTGTGATATCACCTTCAGTCTGGACTCAACTTACACTATGACCTGACGCCTGATTGATCTCGTCTATCAAGATCAAAATCATAACGTGGGTAGGTTAGACTTGAGATTGAAGCAGTTACTTTAGTAACCAGATGTTGGAAGTGAGCTGGGAATGATGAGCTGGTATCGAACCGGATACAACCACCGATCGACCGGGACACAGGCTGGTAGGAGCGACTAAGGGTCAACTCCAAAACGCTGGTGGAAGAAACATTACAGCTTTGTGCCACAACTGGGAGTTGACCATGGGCTGACAGCACAGTGTCACATACGAAAAGGTGGGCTTGTATATGCCATCTTAAAACTGTCTGATATACTTGTGGTGGGCAAAATTATTGATTTTCCTCTAAAATTCTGGATACCAAATACGTTATGAATTAAGGTTTACCTTATGTTATAAATGGCTGTGTCAGGATTTGAAGGATTCATTTTGGTTTGAATCTATATTAATCATGTATTATCAAAAAAAAAAAAACTTTTTTCTTTGGAAATTGTTTATTTAGTGATACTTCAGTTGCTTTTATTCTATCAGGATGTTGACAAGATGCTTCTGTTAGTCTCAGGAGACTATGGAGCATATAGTGGCAAAGTAAACTTTATTGCAGGTACCTGCTCACCTTATGTTTGTTTTTCTTTAACATCCACAGGGCCAACCTGTGGTTTATACAGCAACTGAGTGGGTCTCATAATTTCTGGGAGAGAGTGCATAATCTGGTTTGATCAGTAGTTGAACAAGGTTAATATACTCAAATCCTCGGTCATGATGACTTGTGATCATTGACAGTTTTCAAACAGTTTCACTAACAAGTCTCTGGTTAACCCATGGTATGGTTTTCAAGCAATTCCCAATTGTGATGCATGTTTGGATCAACTCCTCAGACTTATATTATCATGAAGCACCTATGAAAAATGACAGGATTATTTATGCAAGGGTTGGTACTTCAGCATAGGATCAGAGTGTAGTATCTGTGCATTCAAAAAAAAAAAGTGTTACACGCTAAAAATACACAGTATATAGATAAAAATTGTATTATATGTGTGGATATCCAGGCTAAGCAGTTATTAAATATGATACTATTTTAATTACAATTAAATATTTTACATAACTAATGATAATATAACAAAATCTGTTATCTTGATTTTGATGGAGACAGATTTTGAGAAATTAATTGAAATTTCATTAAAATGTTTGATACATTATAAATTTCTGAGTTTTACATTTTTCCTCTTCTCTTTATTGATATTTACTAAACTTAGCTTAGTTGAGCACAAAATGACAAAAAGTTGAACTCAATACAGTAGTAACGGTCTGAGAGACTAGTGTGTCAATCACTACTCTATGGTCAGGCACCCAAATCTTTTATAAGAATTTGGGAAAAGACATCTGAGTACTATATTTTTAAAAATAAGTGAATTATTATATAGCAATAACATTGAAATATCAGTGTTGATATTTAATATAAATAGTGTACCTGTGCTGTCAAAAATTACGACAATTGTTAGTAAGTTTTAAGAATGAGATTCAGTGAAACAAAAGTTTTGAAAAAATGTATTGAAATTTGATGATGTGGAAATAAAGAATTCACAAGTATTGAGACCAATGAACTGTTTAATTAATCAATTCCCTTTATATTTTTTCGACATTCAATGATATCTATGATTCATAGATTACTTCTGGTATTATATAAATCACTTTTTGCTCAATGTCATTTCTGGTTAGAAATTTAGTGTTTAATATAAAAATAAAATAGAAATATCTCTTGGAAAAAAGATTAGCAATAAAACAACAAAGACAGTGGTGACAAAGCCTATTTTAAGACGAAGTTGAAGCAAGATGATCACTTAATAGACAAAAGTATCTGAGTGCCTCAAATGAAAGGCTTGAACAAATAAGGCTGCAATCTAAGAAACAGCGGAGTAAAAGAACTGACTAATTAAACAGTTCATTTTGCTTATGAACTAATAAATATTTTATTTATATAGAATAAAATAATCCCTCATAAATTTAAAGTCAATTTACCTTCATTTCTACTACAGATGAGACAGGAAATATATATAACAGTGTCTATCAAGCAATCAGTCTCAACCCCATTTCTTTATGGGTCAGAATTGCTATACAGCACACACATCAATGAACTTGATGCTTTTCAGATGGGCTGGTCATGTCATCAGGATGGGTGATGATCAGATCCCAAAAATCCTTATGTATAGCCAACTTTTTCATGGTAAGCATAATGTAGACCATCCTTGGTAATACTTTAAGGACAAAATTAATACAATTTAAATGCTGCAAACATCCCTATAGAGGAGTTTGAATTTGCTGTTGAAAACTGAGCAAACAGGAGAAACACCTGCTACCGAGATATAATTAACTTTCAAAAGAATTGTCTCAACCATCTGCAAGAATTAAGAACCAGCACTAAATCTAGGGTTAATACATCAGTCCATATGACAGTCAACCCTTCAGCATGTCCCTTGTGTAGACTTGTTTGCAAATCCTGTGCAGGATTCTTGTCTCATATGAAACATAAACATAAAAACTGAACTGAAAGACACTCATATGTCAAAAATGATGGGAAAATCCATCATCATCATCATATATATATATATATATATATATATATATATATATATATACACACACACACACACATATAAATACACATTGACAATTATTATATGGTTTAATTTTGTATTTAAGACAGTTATGAGGGGTTCCCTCTTCTCAACTACTTGCTCTCTTTTTGCCATTTGGCCTTTCCACCTCCACTGTTCATTTTAGATCTAATTAGGTCTTCAGGTGAAGTTAATTGAAATGCTCATCAAGCCAAATGAATCTGATCACGAGAAAAAGTGATTTACAGGATGAAAAACTGCTTGTAATAATTAGGATTAGAAGTTGCTATATTAGCCTGTTTGTTTTTGCTGGTACTATGGTTTTCCTAACTACAGCTGGATGGTTACTTTTCATATGATCAACCTTCACTGGTTTGTTAAATCTGTATCTGACAAACAGGGAACTCTGGTATTGGTCCTGCAGCCAAAACTGGTCTTCAATCTCCCACAACTTACTGTTTTGAGAATGAAAATTAATTTGGAAAATCATCTATTTGTCCTCTTTTATAAGTTCATTTGGAAAGAGTGGTTAAAGAAGACTGCTGCTGCTTCATATGTTTGTCAAGGCTTCTTTTTGTTGGTTCTGGCATCTAACAATAACTGCAAGAAGACTAAAATCAAATGGCTAATATTGGTTAGCAGAATGGTTAGGGCTTTAGATAACTGATTACTCATCACTAGTCTTCATACACTCTTCTCAAGTTTGGTTTAGTCAATCCTCTGTCTAGTTCCAGTGTTGGTCCAGGTTTCTTTTATTATCACCATTGTGGGGTGGGGCTACCCTTTTACATTGTCATTTAATCAACTTTCAGCCAATTAAAGTTTCTATTAAACATTATAATTTTCTAGCATGGACCTTATCTGTATTAGATAACATATCTGAAATAATAAATAATATCCTTGTTTCCTTATCAATCTTCTGGGCTTTTCAATCTTGACACATTTTTCAGGTTAGGTGGTTCAGTAAACATTAATCTCTTGAACAAAAGGCTTCTATATCCATAATTTAGTATAACAGACAAGTTCATTAAATATTAACTTTTGAGTCTCGCAAGTCAGCTGACTTCTGGGACTTATGTAAACATAACTTTTATTTACATTCTTGTCAATTTTGGGTTCTCTTAAGATTTGACTTTCTCTTAGTTTGAAATAAGGGATTTTATTTGTATGAACCAGATAACCTCAAAGTATATGTTCTACTTGTAAAATCCAGTCACTTAAATTAGCCTTTCAGACCTTTCACATTAAACCAGAGAAATAAACTCCATTCTGATCCATTACAATTGTAGATTTCACTTGCTTATAAAATCCATTCTAATGATAATGTCACATAGTTATTTGGACAGAGGACTAGACATATTAATAATTACTTAACCGAAACTTGAGCAATAGACAAAAGTGTCTGTTGCCTGAGTGTCACAGTGATCTTATGTTTTAAATGTGATTCATTTTTTTCATAGTGTCTTTGTTTCTTAATACCCACTTCCAGTTACTCACCATTTTATTTCTTAACATCTTCCTCCCTTGAGTCACTCTCCACTTGTTTCCAGCCTAACTTATTTATTTTTATTCATTTTATTTATTTATTCTCTCTCTGAATTTTTATTATGTCCAGTCACTCTGAGTGTTACTGGTACCATGTAAGCCAGTACTACCTGCCATATAGTCAGGTCATTGACAAGTAAACTAGTTCCACCAGCGAGTATTTCTGGTGTGGATGGTGGTTAGATATTAAAATAAGATTAAAAACAACACTATATTAAAAAGAAGATCTGTTAAAGGGCAGATGAAACTTCTTGTCAGGTCAACAGTCATCTAGCACAATGGTGTAGACTGAACTTCATAGGTCAGTTGGTGTGGTGATGACAGAGCATTGCTGGGCAGACTGAAGCCAACAGCCATATATGTGTGTTGAAGGCCATTAACTGTGGTTTGTCCTGGAGAGGGATAGGCTCTGCCATCTCTATTTGCCCAAGACATGTTAACCATGAATTAATAGCTTTCTGACTTTCAACCTAGATATGTAAAAGGAACCTGTCAGGTGCTCAGCTACTCAGGGACTTTAAGACGGGGGGGACTAATGATAAATTTATAATTAATATTCATACATATTATCTGCAACAGGAATATATATATTCAAGAGTAATGATAATTGTCAGGACCTGTGGAATTTCTAATGTTGCAGCTAGTTACTAGATTTTTATATAACAAAACTTTTATAGAGGTAAAAACTAAAAATTTGGTTAGTATTTTAGCACTTTAGTTGACTTGTCTCAACAAAACATCTGATACTCAATATAAATACCATCAGTGGATGGTTTCTGTGGCAGAAACTCTTAACATTATCACAATAGTGGCAAAAGTTTAGTTTGGCATTTATACAAGTTTCTACAATAAAAACATTCTAATGATAAGATGTTCTGCAAACTGAGAATCAATCATATTACACTTTCCAAGCATAGTAAAGTGAGTATCACATTATTCACACACACAAAACATCCATGCTTTTTTACATACAAAAATAGTGGGTGACATTATATATGGAGAAGTATGGCTGTCATCACAGTGTATTTTTAATAGTTAAAAATGAACCTCATTTGATTGTTGCTAATTTTTTTATAAATAATCTGTTGTTAATTGGGGCAAACAATGGCTTGTTAATCTTAACACCTCAAAAACAAAACTACTCTCTGTTAATCATTTGAGAGATATCTTTCTGCCTTCCATCAACATGGCTGATGCTAAACTCCAGGAAAGTGACTTGTTGCACCTTCTTGGATTGCTGACATGAAGTGGTCTTAAAAATATATATTATATAACTTTAAGCATTACACTCAGTAAATGTTTGAGTAGATGTCCCCGTTTTTTAAACACTGTAAATCTACTGGTTTGTTTATTTGAGAGTCTTAAAAAGAAAAATGTGCTTTCTGGCAGAGTTTAAAACCACACTTTTAAACTCATCAAACTCTTAGACCGCTCAACCATGAAAGACTCACAATTAAGCAAAATTGAATTACCATACTTAAGAAATAGACAACTTGTTCACACACACACACAAATAAAATGCATTTCAAATGGCTTTAATATAAGCATACTTGGAAAATTAGGAAGAAAATTACTTTCAGTAGTCAGGAATTAAGGCAAACATTACTAATAGAATCAGGCTATTATATCAATAATGTATTTCAGTGAAATTTTCACTTTTCAGAATTATAGTTTATATATGGGGAGTGGGAGACAGCAAAAGTAGATATACAGTAAGTTTGTGGTGCACAGCGTACCCTGATTAAAAGGAGAATTTAATACGGGATACCCTGCCCACAAAATACAATGCAAATTTCAAGAAAAGACAACACGATAAGGAACGTTTGTAGAAAACAGAACATTGTTTATTTAATGTCATTCATGTAGAATAAACAAATTTGTATATTTTTATATCTTGTATATAGAGTAAAAAAGATTAATGCTTTAGTTCGTTTAAGCAAATGTGATTTGAACAAAAAAATGTCTGTGTTTGCTGTCTTTTAACAGAGTAGTAGAGTAATGTCTGTTTCTATTGTTTTTGTGTATCCGCCGAGCAGGTGGAAAGGAAAAAGGGGCGATCAATTTAAGTTGAAAAAGACAGTGTGAATGAGAAATAAAAGATAAGAAGAAAATGTACTTATCGGGTTGAATTGTTTTGGAGTCAGTTGTAAATTTGTTGTTGTTTTTCTTTCCTACCCCACTTTCTGCTCTTAGTGTCTGGTTGAGTCAGTGACGGACCTGACTGTCAGTCTTCTGTCCTCTATGATCTCTGGTGATTGACTTGAGTCTCTGTATTTATAGCTGACTTTTTTTCACACTGGATCATTATCTTTTTTTTAGTTTAGCAAATCGCATCCTTTCATTGGTCAGAAAATTAATTTCACACCTTATTGCGAAATCTGTTTTTAGTCGTTTTGATCCGATTTTGCGGGTGTGCAAATCTACTTTGTGTTTTTCAGTTATTTGTTGGAATGATATAGGATTTGTATCCTATAAGTTCACTGGATCTAACCCATATGGATTTCTGAGGATGTGTAAAGGATATATATATTTTCTTTTTCATTACTGTATACCTATTTTTGCACCCCCACACTTCCTGTGTAGGAGAATGGAAAAAGTTGTCAATTTTACCTGATACCAGAAGCATATGGATTAAAAAGGTTTAAAAAGGTTTTTTTAACTGTAAATTGAACATTTTACTCTTATTTATTATCTGAGGAAAAATTATTCAGATTCATTTATTTATTTTTTTGTTAAATAATTGTTAATACAATTTATTTCAAATTACTAGTGGGTAAAGATTTAAATTTTAGTTAAATCTCATAAGTAATTTTAATAACATTAGTGTAGATTCTTTCCACTCACCTGTCTTATTTTCTTTTCAAACAGTATTAGAAAGTTTTAGTTGGAGGTGTGGCTCTGAATAGACTTCATAATTATGCAAACATTAACAAATTTTATAGAGATAAATTATCTTGATATGTTTAAATTCGGTACAATGTGATGTAATTTTTTTAAGATCATATGAATTCTTTAACTTTTGGGCCACACCCTCTTAAATTAAATTCTGCATAATGTGTTTAAGTCTTATATCTTTTTATTTATGTACATTACTAACAGTAGGTTTTTTTTTTACATAAGATTAAAATGCTTCTCTTTTTACCAGCCTGCAAACAGATACTAATATATGTACATCATAATAAAAAATTCCGTTTTGAATTTCTAACTTAGCTAAAGCTTGAATACATGGAAATATGTTCTACATTTTATACTGTTTAATGTTTTATACTCAAATCAATTTTACAACTATTCTCAGTAGTAGTTCTGAATATGACATAACTTAGCCATTTTTTGAAGAAGTAGAAAAAAAAAGAAATGTAAATAAAATGTGTTTTTCATCTGCATTTTCAATTTTTTTTTAACTTTCTTGATATTAAAAAATAAAGAAAAACTTTTCAAAATTACCTTTTTATCTGCTTCTATATGAGAGCATATCTTTCATCATGAAAGATAAGTCTTTTTTCTTCTGAAATCAAATTACAAACTGTACAGATAGATTAAGTGCTCAGTACCTTAAATGCCAAACACATTCTGTAACACAAATGAATTTAAATTAATTTTTATAAACCATTAAAAAATGTATTACTTTGGTTTATAAAAAAATAGTTTAATTTTTCAATATTTTGCATTAAATGAAGTTGTTCTGTAACTCACATCTGTTTCAATAATCATATGAAAAAATATTTTCAGTCTTATCCAAATATTAAAATTGTATAACCTTTCTCATTTTATGTTAACTATGCTTATTTTTCAATTGTTTATGGTATTTTTTCAATTTGTATTTTGTTTTCATATTTGACAAAATATTTTCAAGATCATTTTATAAAAAAAAAAGGTGTTTATATAAGCAATATTATCTCAAATAAGAAAAAAAATATATCAAAACTTCTATTTATAGCAAATGCTAAAAGAATATATAGGAAGTAAATTGGATACCAAAATTTCCATAGTAGATTTCACATGTAAATGTATATAGTGATTGTAATACTAATAATTAAAAAGTATTTATAACACATATTTTCTGCTTGGGAATTTTGCAAAATATTAATGTCATATGTTTATTGAAAGGGTAGGGAGAGTACATCTTATCCCCTTTCACTAAGAAGAATTTGTAATGGTTCACTCTTGGTAATTGATGTGAACAAGTCTATGAAGATAAGAAAATCCACATGGTAAGATTAGGGCTTAAAAGTAGAATTTGATAATTTTGGGGGAAGTATACATTGAAAATCAGGAAGAAAGTGATTGTCAGTGATTAGGCATTAATATAATCATTGATAGAATGGAGCTATGATGTATATCATGTAAATTCATTGCATATTAGAAAGAAATGGGTTGCTGGGGATCAAGAATTAATCCTATTGACAGAATTGGCCTGTTTTATAGAGAATTCATTAGCAGAAAAAAAAACCCAATATTATTACTCCTCTTTCCCTCTCTCTCTCTCATACATATATATATATATAGGGTGTGATGGGTAAATTGTTGCCATTTTATATTTTTAATTTTGTGCATGTGTTTTGTTTTGATTTTGTTGATTGCACGGTATAGTAAGGTTAGTTGGGCACTGTCTGTGAGAAAAAGAGTGCCGTGACGTAATTTGCTCTGCCAGAAATTTGGAAATGGCATACTGTACTGCTTGGCATTCACACTTTATTCAATAAATTTACTCTACAGTATTTCAAGATATATATAAATAAATGCTAATGTCACTGTGTCATACTTTTCAACTTTACTCCTAGAGGGTGTAGTCTAACATATTATACTATATGGAAATCAGGCCAACACCATGAGCAAATTAAAAACATTCGAAGACAGGTCTAGACACGCAATCCTGAAATTTTGGATTCTCAAATTTTCATTACTGTGATTGTATTCAACAGTTATAAGTGATTTTTTTTTTTTTTTTTGCAACAATTTTTTGTATAACAATTTTTATAACTTGGAAATATATTTGGGAATAATCAAAATTAATTGTGAAATCCAGCGAAAGTCACTCCTGAAATAAAAATAATTGTTTGTACAGAAAGTAAGGACCTATGAACATCAAATTGTCATTAAGTGGTGGCAGAATAATTATCATTGAACTTTTAAAAGGTAAGCTTAAATGCCACCTAATATCTCTCTCGCTCTTATATGTATATTCTAATAGCTCTAATGTTTGTATGTTTGCTTTAATTTTAGGTGAAAATAATGACAAAAATTGTCCAACATTTGGATATGTTTTTTATCAAGTTGGTCTTTGATCTAAGCTTTTGGCTCACATGAGCCATCATCAAAGTGGTTATACAGATATTTTAACAAAGATATTCACCATCGAAGATAATATTTTGTTATGTTGACATAAATGATTGCTAATGGATGATAACATATATTGGTTTTATTACAACCATGCTCTCCTGTGGACTTCTCACCTTTCTGATCTTAGTTCTATTAAACAACATTTCTTAGAATAACATAGCCATAATATTAGACAGGTATTATTTGATAACACAATAATACTCACACATACACATAGTAAAAAAGAACCGTCAGATATTGGAGGCTATCTACATTAAAACAAAGCAACCTACACTCAATGAAATTACATTTCAAACTAGTTACAACATATTACATTGCATCTAGACATGGTTCTATTTGGTTATTTCAGCCTCTCATATAGTATGATGTCATAGAACTGCATTGTGAATTTATGAACTGCATCTGCTATTCCCCGACCATAATCGTTGCACAGTAATCTTCTATGTCAACATAACAAAATATTATCTTTGGTGAATATCTTTGTTAAAATGTCTGTATAACCACTCTGAAGATGGCTCATGTGAGCTGAAAGCTTAGATTAAGGATCAACTTAAAAAAAACATTCAAATGTTGGACAATTTTTGGCTTTATTTTCACCCGAAATTAAAGCAAACATATGAACATTAGAATGGCTCATGATCGGACATAACAGACATTCATTGCCTGTTATATTTAACAATACATATATATCCAATTGAGAAAAAGTATGGATGGAGTAAAAATCTACAGTTCGTAGCATTTATTTTTTTTTAAAAGTGCTCAATACAAAGTAGAGCAAAATACTATTATAATATTTTTATTATAATAAATTACAATAAAGATATTTTATATTGCTACATGAAAACTTTCATGTTTCAGTACTAAGATGGTACTTCTTCAGGTGATGGCAGAAAACTAGTGATAAAAATGATTTATTAGGGAAATTTAAAAACAAATCTTTACCTCTTTTCATAAGTTAAAGGTTTGTGGGTATAAGGTCAGAATTAAAAATATACTTATGGGTATGTCTAGATTAACTAATGAAGGTCAGGTCTATGGCAAAATATAAAAATAAGTTCAGAGGGTGGAGGTGGGTGGGTTATTTTTAGATGTCAAGAAAAATGATGGTTAGACATGTCATTCAACGATACTAGGGAACAATTTCAGTGACAAATGTATTATTGGTATATCCAAGTACGATTTGTAATATGTATATCTATATATGTAGATATATATATATATAGTAGTAGTAGTAAACCAAAAAATCCAAAATTACCTGATATGGGGTATAGACCTATTTCAACTGGCAAAAACTTTATCAGTATATTCAACCCCAGTATACAGATTGATTTTGTATCAGAGTTAGAAATTTAACTGTGACAGCATTTGAAAAATTAATGCAGAATTTATCCATTTCAATGTTTCAGTCAGACAAAAGGCATGAGACAATGGTCAGGGGAGGGTGGAAGCTATTAGCCTTAAAGGGAAGTGGTTTTATAAAATTAAACCTGGATATTAATCCTATGACATTAAATTGGGTTTATATTTATATGGAAAATGAAATGTTAATTTGAAACTAAGAGAGGAACGAAAAGTAAGATTAATTAAGATTATATTTAAAAAAAATATAATTAAAAACACAAAAAACCTTAAAATATGTAGATAAAGATGTGTAAGTAATAAAGAGTTCTTAGAATAGGGGACAGTTAGAAGATATTAATATGGTGTATAAATTAGAATTAGTTATACATTTGACATTTAAAGAGTTAGAGAAATATAATAGCTAATAAAATAAAATCTATATTATGGAAATTTGAATCTATTTTTATGTTGACATTTTAAAACTAATTCATTCCTTTGAATCAATAGTCTGCTTTGATTATTGTATTTTATTTTGCTAATTTTTTCTTGTAAACATAACACCTATCTCTAAGACTATTAGGAGTATGTGCAGAACCTATAATCTTCCAATCTATCTTGGTTCAGACCTTTTTCCTTCAATTCCCCAAATTTTTTTGAAAGAGCTGTTTAGTGTTTTAATTTAATTTTTAGTTTTAATTTAATTTTTTTTTTACATATAATCTTACTTAATTTTAATATAAGTTTTCTAAATATAACTTATTTTTAATTTATATAATATATTTTACATTTAATTATAATTTATCTTTGGAAGAGTAATTTTAACTAGGAATTTGTATTTTTTAAAACTTAACCTTATCTATATGATTTTATTTAAAAAACAAAACAAAACAAAAAAAAAACTTTTTAGGGGTATATTAGGTCTTTTGACCCAAATTGGAAGCATGATGAAAAATATTTTAAAAATCAGAATTTTTGGAAACACCTATTTCCATTCTCAAAAAAAAAAAAAAAAAGTTTTCTGTTTTTTTTTGTTTTTTTTTTTCCTGTCCCACCTTCATATGTTAATGTGTTATATTAGCAGAAGCAATCTGATATATTGGGGGTAGTTGTTTTACATAATTAGGGTTGTAGATGGTTTCTAGTAGCTCAAATTCTTGTTAAATCCTAGAATGTGTGGATCTATTTTAAAAATGTATTTCAGTTCAGATTTTCGGCATTCTTGATAGTATTTAAATATATATATATATATATATATAAACAAATCCACTCAGTATAATTACGTATATAAATTCATTGACACAGTACAAGAACAATTTTGAATATATTTATATAAAACTTGCTAATAATAACTCAAATAATTGTTAATGTAAATTTTATTGAAATTCTTTTTTCTCATGAAGCTGATCCATCTGTGAACATGTCAAAATAGATGTTTTCCAAATTGTCTTATTTGAATATATTTAAATTTTTTTAATCTTTTCTTATAGTTTACTTAATATTGCAAATTTGTATCTGTATTTATGTTGTTTTGATCAATTTTCTGTTTTGAATACACTGTTTATCAATATATCTTTTTATTTGTTGTAAGCATAACTCCATGTGTCATGTGAATTTATTTTCAGTTTTATTTATTCATTTGTGTAAAATGGTTTTGTCAGTTCTAAGTGAATGTTTTTTTTTTCATTTTTTTTCCAACTTCAGTATTCATCTTTCACTGAACATTTGTCAATAATATTTGTTTATGATATTCTTTTCCTTCTCTTTTTTCATTTTCTTTTCAGCCATCTTGAGTATTTCTTGATAAATTTACAAAAATATAATTCGTGTATATCATTCAATATTTCTTTTTTTGCATGGATTTAAAAAAAAAGATTAATATGGGCATTGTTTGCTTTTATTTTTCATGTGGTTTAGTAAATATTCCTGTTTAGACATTTTCTTCTTGGTTTTGTTTTTAAAACTGTCTTCAGATTTATTGCAAACAGAATTGCAAAAATAAAATCTTTTAAAGACTGTAATTAAATGAAAAAAAAAAAAATTCAGAACTAAAATGACCTGATCGATACTTTAAGAAATCTTGAGGATTTGTAGAACTAGTCAGTGGAGCCTAAAATTTTGTATTCAAATCAGATTTAGTGTCAATAATTTATTCCCCACTGAACATTATTCACATAATTTTTTTTTTTTTTAAATAAGTATAAGTTGTGCATAGTTCCTTTTATAGATTTAAGGTGACAGTATTCCAAAATCTTTGAACTCAAAGCCTTTTGCTTAAACCTGCAGATGGATTACTTTGCTTTGCAAACTGGATAGCAAATATATTTTGATGATTGATATTGCAACTTTAAATAGAGCAGCAAAAATTCAATGAAATAAAATCAAGCTGATCGATATATATGAACTGCAATCTTATCTTTTTGCTATACTACCATTTTTGAGTTTAAAAATAGTCCAAGTATTGTACTCTTAAGGTTTAATTTAAAAAGATAACAAATAGAAAAGATGGTAAATATAGATCATTGATTAAATGTATAGATCATTGATTTTAGGTGGTTTTCAACTTCTTAACAGGAAACATGTTGGAATAAAATATATTTTAAAATTATATATGTTTACTGTTATAAAGTGTTAAAATTTTTAAAAGATTTTTAATATTGATTACAATTAAAGATAAGCAGAAACTATATTTTATAAAAATTGATATTATAATTTTTAAGAATTTTTATAGCTTATTTTTTACTGATTTTATTCTATATTGTTGCTTTGTATGTTACCACTTGGGAATATCAGTTGCTGTAAGCTTGGATGTGTGGGTGGTGTAATGGATAATGGCTCTGAATTTTTAATCAGAGAGACACATTTCAATTCCTGTTGATTTCATTATATTCACTTACATGCAAATATCCTTGGGAAAGGTTTGAATCCACTTCTCCCTTCTCCCCTCTCCCCTAGCTACGGGTTATTTAGTAAAACTTTTATCAGTAAAAACCATTATTATCTCAAAAAAAAAAAGAAGAAATTCTTACAATCTAAAAATATTTTCTGGCTTTAAATAATCTGTAAAGGCTTGATAAACCATAAAAAATCAATCAATCTGAGTCATTTGTGAAAATGATTCATGTAGAAATAAAGAAAATGAAACATGTTAACTTAAGACTATTATTACTTGCTAGAAAAAGAAAAATGGTACACAGTGTATCAGATAGGAAAAGATAACAGAATGACTACAGATTTGTGTTTTACTTAACCATGTCTCTGTGGCTAAAGTTGTTAAGGTGATGTCCATAATAGTTAACCTTCTGAAAGGTGTTATGCAAGTTCAATCCTCTTCAAAGCTACTTTTTTTGGGGTTGGGGTGGGGGGAATAAAAAGCAGCAATAAAAATATGGTTAAAATAATAGTTAATATTTTTATGTTTAGGTGATGAAAATAATCCTGCTAAATTCAAATACTTTGTCAAAATTGTACTACAAAAGTGTTTATTTTTATTTAAATGTTTGTATCCTTTGATTTTATTGGCTTTTATTACATACCCTTCTGAATCATCTTGTAGTTAACATAATTTAGTAATTTAGTGTGAAAAAGCAGACACATGGTGAATTTGTCAAAAGAAAGGTGGTATGATTCTTTTTAAATGACCAATATTTTTGTCAACTCTCATCAGAAGGGATTATTGATACATTTTTAAAATAGTAAGCCATAAAATAGAATTATAAATAAAAATGAAGTAGAAGAGTTTAAAATGTTATCTGTTGTCTCGCAGAAAAAAAAATGTGAGACAGATATTAGTCCAATTTTGGTTATGCTTGGTGATTTTAAAGAATATAGAAAATTCTACTTTATACAAAGACGGTTAATGTCTAGAAATAAGCAGAGACTGTAACATACTTAAGTGAAAAGCAGAATTTTCTACACTTAAAATGTTGAATCTGTTGTATGAGAAAATGTTGGCACATTAAATGCTGGCCAATTGCTCAGTCCAAAATACTCTACATTTATTACTAGTTTTACTCCATCTTGTTTTTGTTTTTTTATAAAAAAAAAATGTGATTAGCCATCTCTGATCCAAAGTGGGACATGTTGCTTCATCCTGCATTCCATTCCTTGCAAGGTGTGTCTCATGTAACCAGATTATTACTGATGTGTAAATGAATACATGATAGGACTTTTTTATATTCCTTGAAATTATCCAGTATAACCAGTGGTGTTGGCCAAATATATCTCACTATTGCCTTTCCTGTGAGACAACAGATAAATCTACTATTAAACAGTTTTACTTTTTTTATTGATAATTCTGTTTTATGCCATAATATTTTAAAAAAATTATCAAAGATCCCTTCTGAACATGACTACTTTTTCAAGCTATATTTAGGTTCTGTAACTTAATTTTTTTTTTAAAACTATAGTTCAATAAGCATTATTTACTGTAATTTCAAAATATCAAAAATTAAAAGTCATGAAAATTGAATAAAATCTTTCAAAAATGTAATGTATACAGATTACAGTATCTTTTGTATCTGTACATCTGATTCAGAAACATGAAACAATAGTGTCACCTGGATGTGTATGTACAACATCACATGTAGTTGTCAATAAGATGTATAATTTTGATGAGATTTCCAAAATTTTAACTTGACTTACCTAATAGATTGTGTAATAGCTTTCTATAAAAATTCATGAAGTTACAAAGCAAAAATATCAAATCATTGATAAAATTATCTGATAACGCATTTAGCAAAACCTGATGAGATTTTCATATGACCTGGCTTAACTTTTATTTTGTCTGATTTTCTTAGATTTTTTTTACCAACGAAAAAGGTCTTTAATTTTTAAATAAGTATTGTAGACTTGCTGGAATTCATGATATTGAAATATTAAATTACAACTTGTTCATAAACTGGACAATAGCCTAGTGGATTAAAGACTTTGTGAATTTGGTGACATGGGTTCAATCCCTGGGCCAGGTAGTGTGTACTTGGACTCAGTGTACACTGGTGAGCAATAACTGAGCAGTACTAAAAATAAGAATTAGATGAGATATCCCTAGACATGGGCAGTGGAATGAGAATAGTCTATGCCATAGATTAAATACAGAGTTCAGTTGAGAATTCCAATACCCAGATTGATATACACCTGACAATGACCAAAGGGCACAATGGCTGAAACATATTAACAAGAGTGATAACAATAATAAAGATGTGGATATGTAAATAGTGTAAATAATAACTCCTCATTCCAGAAATTGTTCATAAACTCTTCAAAATTAAGAAAAAAAAATAATGTATATTTTGGTAAGAAAATGTACTTAGTTTAAATGGAGGAGTTTGTAACATAAGTGTTTTTATATCTGAGTGATCAGGAGGATAATTTGTTAAAGAAACTTACCTTGAAATAAGATAAATATTCCAGTAGTAGGAATAAAAGTATGAATAACAGGAATTGAAAATTTGATTTGGTCAGAAGATTTGTTGGCTTTAAAGTAGTTAGAAGGCAAATTGCTACCCTTTTTGAAAATCTACAATTTTGTTGGTTTACTGTTACTATTTACAGTATCCAGAAGGAAACTGTAGATACTGTTTCTATTCAGGTTGAATACCAGAGTAAAAACATACAGGTACAAAAAAGGAGAGGCATTTTAATTATGGGAAAGACATTGTTCTCAGTTTTCTGCCAAAAGCGAGTAAAATCTTTTGACAACTACCCCATCCTCAAGTATGCAGAGATGGACTTGTGAAAGAATCCTGTTACATTCTATTTTCTTTCATCAAATATTCCTTTCAATTTGTAGTTTTTAGCAAATCTCTTTTAAGTCTCTTTTTTATTTTGTTTATTTTTTTTTTATTTCATTTTCCTGTAAATACCACAGACAGATTGTGTACATTTCATTGAATTGTATGTAAAAATGACTACAAAACAGAAATAATTGTTATATAAATGATGTTGGGAAAATATAGAAACAATGAATTTAGAACAAAAAGTATAAAATAAACTAATATTCATTAAAAATCAACATTGACTAGCTTAGACAATTATAAAAACCTGATGAGAAAATATACCTTTGTTGCTTCTATAAATAAATAAATAAATAAATAAGAATAACTTATAAAATAGAAAGGTCATTATTAATTTTTGGCTAGTTTTTATTTTTTATTACTCTTCCTAGTTGGCTTTTCCAGTCTCATAAAAATACTGACTAGATCAGAAAAAGATAGTGAATGTTTAAATCATGTAATAAGCTTATTTTTTAAAAATTTATCTCTAATTCACACTGCTGGTTGTGGAATGTAAAATTGTTGCAATAAAATTAAGATAAAAGAAAAAAATTAGTTAAAATGCATAGATGTAAAAACAATGCATATCTATTTAAGTAGAGTTTGGTTAATCCATATCCTCCTGTCATCATTTTAAACTGCCTTTTTTTTTTTCATACATCTAAACTTTAATTATAAACAATAATTTTGTAAAGCAAAAATTTCATTGAAATATGTTGGAAATTTTACAAGTTTTCATCAGAGATCAGGAAAATACAAACTTTAAGCAAAATGATCACGATATATGGAAAAAAACTGCATTTAAACTGACACTCAGAAGATATGGGTTAATTTGTCCGTAACCTTAGGCAAAATACTCCAGTTATATGAAATTATTTAAATAAACATTTTTAATATGTGCATTTTCAGTTTTAGGCTAAAGTCTGTAGAGTAAGAGCATAAATGATTTTGTCTTTTTTCATCAGTTAATAAATTAAGTACAAATTCAACCAATTTTTACATAAAAAAATATTAATTTTGTAGATTCATAGATGTTTAAAGAAATTATCAAGTGTACCTTGTTGCAGTCTCTGAAGTGACTTCATATAGACAAAATCAGCATAGGTATATAATAATGATAATGAACTACATTAGTAACTGTTTTGTATAAAATAATTTATTTACTTATTTTATTACTTTCTTATTTATCAGTATTCAGTATTTTGAGTGTGTTATCTTCATCAACTTCCTTGTCTTGTGATATTTTTCAGATTTAACTATTGATTTTGTTTTTTGTTTGTTTTGTCACAATATGCAAAACAGTTTTGAATTGTCTTGGTAATTATTCTTCATTGATTGTGATTAGGAGGTTTTCATTAATTTGCACAAGATTAGCATTTTTGTGAGAAAATTACTAATTCTTACAACATATTGTATTAATTATAAATTAAGAATTTTGCATGACACTCCTGATTATATCTATACTGTAGAAGATCTTTTACAGCAGATAACTAATAAATATTTCTTGACTTAATGTTAACTAAGTCAGCAATAATAAACCAAAAAGTAATTTTGTTTGCTCCAATGAAACAAATGAAATCATTATAAATTTACTTAACGAGAATTTTTTTGCAACTCACAGTTAAAATCCTCACAGTTTGGCCTTGTTAATTATATTGTTGAAACTGCAACCACCTAAATAATAGTGACTTAAGAAATGCCTTAAGAGAAAGTCAATCTCTCTTGAAAGGTATGTATGCAGGTGGGGGGGGGTGACTGATGTTCACAGCCGTGGTTAATTTATTTGATGTTTGTCCCCAGTGTAGTATTGGGAGAAATGAGAATGATGATGTGGTGAACTTATTTTGTATGTTAAATAATATAACTTAATTTTTAAAAAAAACATTCATGAAAATTTATTGTACTAAGCTATCCACCCTAGTAAAACCAATTATACTTTGTACCGTCATCCTGTTTGCACTTCTCCCCCAAATTTGGTTTCTATTGGCCAATGTATGGCTATTCAGAGAGTATGATGGATGGATGGACTAATGAAAGTTACAGAATTTTATATGTAGATAGATTTGGGCCAAATAAATGAATAATACCCTGATTAACCTTTAATGAACCTACAATGAACCCTAAATCTATTCTCTGTAAAAAAAATTAGTTGTGTATGTATGAAATCACTTTTTGTATGCTTCTCTTGTCAGGTTTCATAAACATTATTCTAATAATGATTGATTTGTTTTTATAGCTTATCGACCTTTTGCAGGTTATTTAAAGTATCTGATATTCCTGAGCAGTCATCCATCTAGGTACTGATCAGGCTCAACATTGCTTAACTTTGGTGATTGTACAAGAACTCATATTTCAGCATGATGTGGCCATAAGCCTTATTATTTCAAAAGAAAGGTCCATGTAATTAACAGTAAATAATTTTGTACTTTAAGCTGCACTTATAATAGATTTTCTTTTTAGCCTTTTCTTTTTTTTAATTGAACTTAGTAATAATATTTTTGTCCTTCAAAGTCAGATTTATATTTTACATTTTTTAAAAAATAATTGTTCTCTAATAAGAATAATATAACATGCCCCCATCCAATAAAAAAAAAAATACTTACAGTGTATCCAATTTATCTATATATGTAGATTGTATGCCAAGCACTGAAAGCTTCAGTAGTACAATGAATAATGATGGCGTGTACTTAAATTTCTTTCTTTCTCAAAAAAAAAAAAAAAAAATGATGTTCTTATAAACAGGGTATGTCATCTGTTGTCACATAAGTAGACAAATATGTTACTTTGTTGTTGATAATAGTGTGTTTATGTTTCCCAAGGTTTGGTTTAAATTCATTTTGCAGGAGTGTTGGTTTATTTATTTGGACAAGGGATAGGTGATCTTGCCCGGATGGATTATGTTCCTCCACATATGCAACAGAGAACTAACTGATTACTTATTCATGATGAAAAAAGAAATAAAGAATTTGCTTATAATGTAACTACTTCCTCCATGCTGCCAAAAATAAGGGCATTTTAAATATTTCTAATTTTTTATTTGTTTTATTTATTACTGTTGTATTTTACACTTTTGAATTGAATTTAGAATTGTTTATTTTTAATATCCCAGTTTCATAAATACCTTTAAAAAGTCTGTTATTGTCATAAAAGCACTGTCACCTGGTGTTACCAGTGCTAGCGATATTAACTTTAGTACAGAAAAATTATAGATATTTACTTGGTGTATTATGATTGTAAAATAATTATGATTAGCAGAACAGCCACTCAGTAAGCTTCTCAAAGGATTATCTTCATCTTGTGTACTTACAATGACAGTTGTATTTTCATTTAGTAGATATGTTTGCTTATTGTACTGTTCACACTCCTCTCCAGTTTTTTGAACAGGGGTAGAGGTTTATCCCTTGTTCCCTGATTAGGTTTCTGGTTTCTTCTAGAGTCTTTTCCTTCTCTTTCACTCTCAGTAGCCTCATGTGTCTTAGTGGCATTATCACCTTGCTTGGAGTGAATTGACAAAAATATATACATCGCCAAAGTTTGATAAGTTCAAATATAATTATTCGCTAAATTTTGATCTGAAATGTTAACTGTATTATTTTTGATCTGCAATTTAATATTTACCATTGAATTAAGTCCATTGATAAAGAATGAAATAATGTTGAAAAATACTTGTTGAGTAAAATAAATACTTTTTTGTTGTCAGTTTGTGGACTTACTGATGTACTAAGATAATTTCCAAACCTTGTTTAATTCATTTTAAGAATAGTGCTGTCAGTCTTTTTTTTTCTAGGACAAGCAGAACAATAGAGCCACTAGGATGCAAGGGGTTACTGAGTGTTAGAGAATATGAGAAAAACTACTATTAAAGAGAGAAGGCAATAAAAGAACAAGAATTAAGAAAACAGAAGATAATGACTGACATTGCATTTAAATTTTTGAAGATCAAACTTGACTGCAAAGCAAGAAGCTTGATAAGAAGTGCAATAGAAGAAGCTGTTAACATAGAACTTATGGTTACATCTCACCATTTCAACTATAAAATGATGAGACCTTGCCACCAATCTAGTACTGAGCTTAAATTCATAAAGTCTAGGTATCATAGTGAAAAGTTCATCAGAACAATTACTATGAAAGTATTTATAGAAAAGGCACAGGAAAATTATGGTACAGCAATGGGAAAGGGACTGAAGATAAGATGCCAGTCCTGTTTTAGAAAAAAAAATGATTTAAATTCTGCAAGGTGTTCTATCTATTAGAAATATAAATATTAAGCAGTACAAAAATTAATTTCTCAAAATTTCATAAAATTACATAAGTTGTGGGTTATAGATTTAAAAAAAAAATTTTTTTACCAAGATTTTCAAAAAAGGAAACATTTTTAAAATAATTTTATTTGGGAATAACTCTTGAAAGTTTCATTAAAATTTGACAGTTTATTTAATTTTTGCAAAAATTTCCAAATCAGTATGTCTTTCACTGCAAAAAAGATGCCAAAATTTCCTATACTAATCTTTGGTAACCAGCTGATGCAAGAAAAACAAATTTTTTAACCAAAATTTCAAGTGTTCTGAAAAGGATCAAAAACATAATTTAATAATTAAAAAATCCTTTGGTCTTTTCTTTTAATAACATAAAGATTTTGACAATAAAAATTTGTTTTTATTAAGTTTGGTGCATTTTTTCATCATGGTATGTTCATTTTTTAGTGAATCTGTGGAGGTACCTTTACTAGTGTATATAAACAAAGGTTTGGGGAAGGTAAAGATTAAGGTTGTAGATTTGAGTTTCTATAACAATTGGCTTTTATAACTCAGTTGATAGCATGGCAACTGTTCTAAGACAATCTTTTTGTAAAAAAAAGAGAATGTAAATTTGAGCCTCATTGTAAGCTTATTCTTCATTTCCAATTTTCACTGTTCTAATGACTGTAGAATGACTTTGATAAAAAGTAAATGAAATTGAGATCAAGCAAATATTAGTCAAAAATTATTTTAGAATATCCTTGTTTAGTTTGCTTTCATAGACTGAAAAAAATCTATTGGTATTTAGTATATTTTTCAACTGCTACATGTTTAATTATCTTCCTTTGATATCATTTGTAATGTTTTGTTGTTGCTGAAATATTTATGTCAATATTTAATGATTTTTATTTTTTTTCCCACCATTTTTTATCTAGGTTTTTTTGTATACAGATTTTACAAATACTGGAGAAAATCGACAATGCCAGAAATACCATCTGTCGTGCTACCTGATGAAGATGTGAGAATTATTTGTCATCACGAAGAATGGGATCGTGTATATCCAGAATTATTGAAAGAATTAGAAAAGTTCAGTGTAAGTCTATGATTAGATTAAATTCTTATTGAATTGGTAGTCAGCTGCTTCTATTTTCCATTGTAAAATTTGTCTAATACAGCTTTCAGTGGTTCCTATATTTGCAAGACTTTTCTTTTACATTTGCATCGAATATATTGGTAAAAGAATTACTAACCTGAATATCTATTTTGAAAAGTATGTAAGATAGGTACAGTGGCAAACAGGTTTATTCTGTATTTCTATCTCTTTCTTGAATTCTTTCCTTTGATGTGTATGATGCTTTTTGATTTTGTATTCTGGATTAGAGAGTTTCATTTTGTATCTGTTTTTTAGCTGAACTATTTTTGCTTATTTTTTTTTTTTTTACGTATCAAGGGGGGGTAAAAGAATCAGGTCTCTGCTACTCTCCTTCATCATATATAGAGCCCCTTATTTGTTCTTAACGCCTCATAAATTATTTATTACCTATTTTCTCCCATCAAATTGTCATATTTATAAAAGTGAACTACATAGAAATCTGCAGATTTCAGGTAGTAAGAATTGGTCATTACCCCTTTTAATATAGATTAGTCAGAATTGGCTAACCAAACATGTTTATAACAAAATCTAATAATGTCATAGAAAGGTGTGTTATTGAATCAACCTGTCCAATATGGCAGCTTCTATGTTGTGGTGGTATGCTTAAAAATTAATGATTTTGTGAGTTTTCATTCATAGATGTTTGGATTTTGATGTCAGGAAAACCAAGTAAAGACATGAATATTCTGGAGATATTGTAGGCCATTCTTGTAGCAAAAAAAAAAAAGTATGGTTGTTTGGAGTACCAGTTGTATCCTGTTTTCTTTTCAATCACAGTTGATGAGACTACCATGAAACTCCATGTACAAATGATGACCATTCGACTCATTGGCCACTGCTGCCCATCTGATGTTCTCCTACTTATGCTCATTTTATTGATTGAGGCTTGGAATTTTGCATAAGCCACAAATTTGTCTCAAAAAATCTTTGAGCTCTGAGATGTAGTTGTTCTTAAATTGTAGCTTTTGGATTGGCCATATTTTCTTTCATGTATGTTTCATCTGAGACACGTATGAGTGCATTTTGTTCCAGGAGGTTAGCTGTTTTCCCTTCTACATTAATGACAAGTTTGAAGGAAATAAAATAGGATTTAGTTCTGATGACAACTTGAACTGCACTGGTAAAGTGCATATATTGTTGATGGAGATATATACTGTTAATTTCTTGTATTCAATTTTCATGCAAATGACCAAAATCAGATATTAACAAGTAAAGATGCAACTAACATATTGTCTTACCATAATCTTGCCGGAAAGTATATAGTGGTATGGAGAGGTTAACTTGTGAAATAGTTCACATTTTTTTTGTGCTGGTGAGACAGAGAAGTACTAGAAAAAGGAAAAAAGTCAAACAACTATGTCATGATCCCCCCAAAAAAGAGGTATTGAGCAAAATTTCATGGGAAAATTAGCTCAGGGGAAGGTGTTGTAATGGAATGTCCCCCTCACCCTATTGCCTATTGTGGACTGACTATATCAGTATATATAGTGTGCACAAGACATACCTGGTGAACTTGCTTTGAGAATTACTAGCTTGAACCAATTTTCTGTCTTTCAGTAGTATATTCTCTTTTACAATAAACCTCTCTTTCTTTCATCTATGCACGTGTTGCTGTTCCTTTCTCTTGACTACCAGCTTTTTCTGTTTGTAACCTATTTAAGGATACAACACATTTAAATTTGAGTTACCTTAAAACTGGTAAAATTTAAGAATAAATTCAATTTGTAAAGGCTTAACTTTCAATGCAGCTTTACTAGCTTACCGATCTGTATTTTTGACAGTCACTATTATATTGTACATGACTGTTAATCTATTGACTATATGATAATAAACAAACTGAACAAACTACAAAAAATATACCAATTTAACTTTTGAAATATAAAACAAAGATAATTCTTTTCTTGATGCAATATTCGATCAATTAGAAGTGAGTTGTATAACAGCTATTGGCATCATAAGCAAAATCTCGAAACCAAATTCAAATTGTTAAGTAGTAGTAACAAAAAAGCTGTTTACACCATTGTCTCCCATAACTGGGTTGCAGTATAATGCAACCAGATTTTCCTTTGGAAATATAATTTTCTGATGATGAGATTTTAACTTTTGATACTGTTCTTTGGAGTTCCTTAGAGCTTTTCACAAATTTTTAAAAGATTAGTTTTTTTGCTGAGACTCAAGCTCTCATTTTTTCTTCTCTCAGACAGCCTTGTTATCCATACTAGCTGCTCTGTGGTATAGTCAGTGTCAGAAATCAAATCAGTTTTAACAAAATAGAGCTAGTCCTTATTTTTTTATGATTGTTTGGTGCCTTATTTCTTATTCTTTCTTTTTTATGTACACTTGTTGCATTGTAACATTATCTTGAATTTTTTATAAGAAGATTAATCAATAAAATGTGGCATTAATGTTGAGAAGCTTTGGAAGAATAAAGCAAAATTTAAAGACTATTTTGTATTATTTTTACTTTGGTTAGTCTCTTTAACTACTTTGAAACAACTGACAAAATATATTGTAAGAAATATTTTGTCTTGGAATGCCTAATAAGATACCCCACTGCTATATCACATGTTGAGAGGTCTTGTAACTACTTATGCTGTACTGAAAATAGTGTAAGTAAATTGGTATCAAAATCTAATTCCACATACTCTCCCAAGGTGGTAATACTTGTCACTTTCTGATAAGTGTGATTTAGACAGCAACAAGAAAACAATGTCTTCATATTTAAATATGGTGATAATCATGAAGAAACATTATGAATATATTTCTAAGAAACTTTGAAATAGTTTTGTATTTTTCTTAAATTCTGGCAATGAATTGGAAAGTGATTTAATATTTAATGATGATAAAGACAGTTAAAGCAATGATTGTCCTGTTGGGTAGCTGAAGAGATCTCTCATGGGAATATTTTTGTCTTGAGTCTTTTATAATGGCAATTGATCAGTTTGTGGTCAAGACAATTCATAGATGGTGAAGGCAGTTAGTTTTTCTTGGCGTGACTGTTAAGATATTTTTGCTGATATGATGTCAAACATTAATATTGACAATATATAGAAATCTCAAAAAGAGAGGAAAAATGAGTTTTCACTAAAAACATTTTTAAAAAAATCATCTTGCTTTGTGGCAAAAAAGGATAAAGGAAACATCCCAGTTGCAAGTGGTTATTTAGACAAAATGAAGAGAACGAAAAATATAGTGCTTTGAAGATTACCAAGCTGATAAGAAAAAAAGATCTTGCTATATAATATGCCAAGTGAGTTTTTGTCTGCAATATCTAACTATTTGCTGTGCTATACTTATTTCTCTAGAAATAGCTATGATGATGGCAGACCATTCCAAGATATTTATAAAGTTGGGAACTGAACAAACTTTGTAAAAGAGCAGAGTAAGAGTACAACAATAATAATTGGGTGGCATAAATAAACTCTCTCTATATATATATATATATATATATATATATATATATATATATATATATATATATATATAATGAGATAGTGGAAAATTTATAAATGACATGTTTTACCAATTTGCCAACTGTGTATACTCTTTTTGGCTTCTTCAGGTTAGAATGGAAAGCCAAAATGGAAGACAAAGAGAGCAGATACTCTCGTTGAAATGTGTTCATAAATTTTCCACCTTGCCTCGTCTTTTGTTTCAGATACTATTATACATTCTATACACACACACACACACACACGCACACATGATAAAATATAGTTTTAAGGTATACTATATTTATGGGTTAAAGTGCTCAATATCAGGGTTAGAGCATATGTAAATATAAAAGGAGACAGTGAAGTCAACACTCAGTTTGTTTGATGTTTATATGCAATCATCAGGCCTGAAAATTGTGTATAAGCATGAGACTGTCACCTCTGTGTATTAACTTAAATTTCCACTTCATATATATATATATATATATATCATTAAAGACAACAAGCAAGATACTGCAATTAAGCTTTTTATTTAATTTTTTTGTGTTTGAACAAGTGTTTTCTTTTCTGGACACAGATTGTGTAGAAACTGTCCAACTCATCAACAAAACCAAAATTACAACATTATTTATGAGTTCAGATGCCCCTTAAGGAACTGTGTTCCTCATCAAACGAAACTCATAAATAATTACATCGGTCACACTACTACATGCCTATCCAGACACCTCATGTTACACTTACTTGACTACAACTCCGTTAGAACCCATTTAAACACACACACAAACTTACCAGACTCCATCTGAAACACGCTAGCAGAAAATACAAACATAATAACCTCATCCACATGTAAAAAAGATTAAAAATAATGGAAGCCTTAATAATAAAAAAGAAAAAAGCCAACAGTCAATAATATCAACTACAAACATGACCACAATGTGGTGTGTTCGGAAAATAAAACATCCCTATAACTCTAGAAACATACACACAACCGATACATCCAGTTAAAAAGTAAAAATAAAATCATCCTTCATAATGGTTAAAAGTATAGCTGAAAGCACTCAGAATTCCAGATCATTTGGACAGTTTCTACACACACTGTGTTCAGAAAAGAAAACTCTTATTTGAACTAAAGTTGTTCTGATATGTAAAAAATTATATATCGTTTTCCCAGATATATTGTGAAACAACTATTGAAAGAGTTTGCCAAAGAGGCACACCAGGAAAAAGAGAGCTCAACTCCAAATTGGCAGAACATTATATTATATCATAATATATTTCAGTATACTCTTGACTGAGAACTACCAATAGTTTCATACATGGTGGTTACATGCAGTCCTCATGTAACTAGTAATTGTATTCAGTGACACAAGCATTTTATATGTGAGGATTGTACCACCATATATTAAACCATTAGTAGTGGTCAGTCAAGAGTATACTGGAATGTATTATGATATATAATGTTACGAGGCACGGTGGAGTATTGGATAGCAGTCGGATTGAGGAATCAGAGAGCTGAGTTTGAATTCCAGTCGAATCCATTCCATTCACTTACATGCTAATACCCTTGGGAAAGGTATTAATCCTCTTCTTCTCCCTCCAGCTATGGGTAAATAGCAGGACAGACTGGGTTCTATAGCCTTGGATATGGCAACTGGTCTAGGAGAAGGACAACTCTGAATTAAAAACCTGCAGAGAGTCGTTTGGGGACCTTGTGCACCAAGTCTCTGTATTATTTGGCCCTTCAAAAAGTGTGTTTGGTTCTGCACAAAACCTTTACCACTATAATCAGATCATATGTGCTGGTGTCTGGGCTGTCCGTTCCTAGGAACTGAGCTGCTTGGCCCTTATACGTTGAATATGATGGGAGAGTCCACTATATATATATATATATATATATATATATATATATATATATATACACACACACACTGCATGTGTCTGTGTTAGTGTTCAATTGTTATTAATCTTAATTACTTTCTTATATCAATTATTATTAATTTCTTGACTCTCATATCTTTACTTTTACTTTCAGTTACTTTTTATTGTGTTTCTCAAGCTGTCATCAAAAATAGTGTGGATCAGAAATTTAAAAAAAAATAAACTTCTGACTGATGAGATTTGAACTTGCATGTCTTTTTCCTCTGTAAGCCTGTTTTATGATCCCAACCTTAACATTTTAGCCACAAAAACACATATTCAAATCTAACCATACAGATATATTTTTCATTATCTTTGTTTCCTTGATATGCTACCATCTCTTTTGTACACACACTAAATTAAATATTTTTTTAATCTCTTAGTAGAAACATTATCTAGTATTAATTTTTCAACTCATAATATCTCATCTTACTTTCAGCTGCTTTTTTAGTGCAACTTCAGTCTGTCATTCAAAAAATTCTCTTGTATTTAAGAAAATAGTATAAAAAATTAAATACTTATAATCTTAAAATAAAAACTAATAAATCCTCACTAAAAGTAAAGATTTCTGCTTTAGGAGGAAATCACTAAAAATATTTTAGTTTAAAAATGTAAGAGAAGCTGTTATTACTAACCTTTGGCATTCTTCGTATTTTCTCAACATAACTAACGGAATTGGAATTTTAGGTTATAAACTGCCAATCCTGTCAAGGTTGACTTGTTATTATGCAATAGATGGCATGAGAATGAGTAATTTACTCAGGCAAGGAAATGATAAGCATATATGAAAGATAGGAGTGCCATCCACTCCCACTTAATTCAACATTTATATTGCTGACTGAATTTCATAAAGAAAAAGTGATACAGATAAGGATTAAAAGCATTAGAGTGGATAGATATAGAAAGATTATGAACATTTTAGATAAAAAAAATATGAAAGAAATTTCATAAATTATTGAGGCTGTTCAAAAAAAAAATGCTGAGTAAAAGATGAAATGATAAAGTTTGAAAAGAATGCAGTTGTTGTGATGTGGATTCTTGGCACTTTATATTGTAATATATTCAGCAATGTCATTTTTGCCAAAGCAAATTATGGATTGTGTGATCAAAGGACATATCTTTCATATTTAGTAACATGGCATAATTAAAAGGAGAAAATGACACGTGGAATCACATGACTAAGGGCATCATGTGCAGAAGGAGGAAAGCAGACATAAAGTGATCAATAAACATTTGCTTTCAGCTCATAATTCCCTATTATTTTGTGCAGTCTAAATTGGTCAGGTGATTTGAAATAAAGTAACATTGTCCAGGTGATTTTAAATAAGGAAACTTCATTCCTTACTCAACCTCTATCTTATGAAGGTTAAACCACTGAACAGCAAGTTGTGTTGTATTTTTCTGTTATGACTGCTAAGACAGAAGATCACTAGCTGTAGTAAAGTCATACTTGTTATTATTACAGTTCAAAAGCCTACATAATTCGAGTTTTATTGTCACTTTTCTGCTAGTCTTTTTTATAATGTATCTTTATATATATATATAATAAAGTCTTTTGTATGTAAATTGCATTAAAAGAAATGCTTCAATGGTATTATTAAATCTTGAGTTTCATTCTTTTCTTTCATATTTCCTAACCTTACTTTTCTTTTAATTTTTTTCTTTCTTTTTCCAAATTATATCTGGTGATAAATATCAATAAATTATTAGCCCCCCCGCCACATATATATACATATATATATATAATTGGGAAGAGTTTGTTTGCTTGCTATTCTCAACCAAATCTTTTCATACAGTCTTGGTATGCATGCTTATTGTGCCCAGGGGAAGTTTTAACAAAATTTTATTTTTGTTCCTCATAAAGAAAAGAATTGTTTTTTTATTTTCTGTTCTATCGAATACAATTAATGTTCATTACTATTTTCTGTATAATAGTATAATAGAGTATAATTTTTTTTCTTATTATCACTGTTCCTGCAAGAAAAATATTTCTTTGAAAAAACAATTTTACAGAATAATTTTTCTCCCAAATACATTTTTTTTTACTTTTCTTAGAATGTTTTTTTTTTTTTTTATTATAAATGGAATCAATTTGTTTTTCTTTTAGGCTAACAATTAAGATTGTCCATAATCATGAAACATAAAAATAAACTCCTGAACATGAATAATGACACTGATTATAATTTTTTAATTGAAAATAAAGATAGTAAAAATAGACATTTCTGAATGAAATGAAATGCATAAGAATTTATGTGGGACTACTTTTCAGGACAGGTTACTATTGATCAACAGTGATCTAAGTCTTGATCAACATTGAGCCAAGTTTTGGCTTTTTTACTTTGGTACCACAACTACATATTGCAAAAAGGGCTTAAAAATGAATAAGAATGAAAAAAAAAAAGATTTATTGATTTATGGATAGTTTTGATGAAGCTAATAATTCTTTCAATTTGATATTTTTATTTATTTATCAGGTCATCCCATAAGTTCTGTCTGAATTTTAACTTTTTGTTAAAATGAACAAAATTTAAAGAGTATTTTATAATGTCTAATGGAGCTGAACATTATTTTTATGTTTAGATGCATTTAAACGGATCAAATTTTATTTCAGAGAACAATAAAATTAAATTTTGTTTGATTAAAACCCTGCTAACATTGAAGTACTCAAGAATCATTTGAGGCACATAATGCTTTATGAGTTCAAGAAAGGAAACTCAGCAGCCGAAGCGGCTAGAAACATTCACTCAGTTTATGGAGAGGAATGTGTGAATGAAAGAACTTGCAGAAGATGGTTTGCAAAATTCAGAGGTGGAGATTTCACCCTTGAAGATGAAGATCGAACCAGATGTCCAGTTGAGTTTGATGAAAAGCTTCTTGAAGCAGCCCTTGAAGAAAATCCTGCTTTATCAGTTGAGGAATTGGCAGTGGTTCTCAGTTCAAACCATACAACTGTTCATCGTCATCTTCAACAACTTGGAAATGTTCCTAAACTTGGAAAATGCGTGCCTCATGAATTGTCTGAAAACAACCTCAAATCCTGAGTTGACATCTGCTCTTCTCTCCATTCTCGCCAACTTGTTTCGCCTTTTTTTGGATAGACTTGTGACTGGTGACAAAAAATGAATCTTTTATCAAAATGTTAAGCATCGTAGAAAGTGGCTTGGTAAAGGGGAAGGACCCCAGCCACAGCCGAGAAGGGAACTTCATGGGCAAAAGGTTCTTCTTTCAATCTGGTGGGATCACTAAGGAATAATCCACTTTGAATTCTTACCACCTAATGCAACAATTAATGCTGAAATATACTGTCAGCAATTAAAGCATTTGAACCAAGCTTTGAGGAAAAAAAGACCTGCTCTAATGAATCGAAAAGAGGTGATGTTTCATCAGGACAATGCACGACCCCACACAGCAAGAATCACATCACAAAAGATTGAAGAACTTGGTTGGGAGAAAATTCCTCGTCCACCTTATTCTCTCGATCTTGCTCCTTCAGACTACCATTTGTTTTGTAGCTTACAGAATCATTTGGAAGAAACAGCTTTCGTAACACAGGAAGAGGTTAAAACTGACATTTGTGAGTTCTTCGAATCAAAGCCAAAAGAATTTTACAGTAATGGAATTTGTAAGCTTGTTAATAGATGGAAGGAAGTCATAGATAATCAGGGAAAATACATTGTTGATTGAATCTGTAATTAAATGTAACATTTGGTCACTTGTTTTCTTTATTCAAAATTCAGACAGAACTTATGGAATGACCTGATATTATTAATTACAAGAAGCTTTAATTCTAATTGCATTCTTGTATCAAGTTTACAATGGATAATGTAAACTTCCATAAACACTTTCATAGTAATTGTTCTAATGAACGATTAATTTAAGCACAGTATTAGATTGGTGGTAAGATCTCATCATTTTAGAGTTGAAATGACTAGATACAACTGTAAGTTCTATGCTAACAGTTTATTTTCTTGCACTTGTTGAACTGTCTTCTGGCTTCTTGCTTCCAGTCAACTTTGAACTTCAAAAATTTAAATGCAATGTCGATCATTATCTTTTCTTAATTTCTGTTCTTTTATTATTCTCATACTTTAATAATGTTTTCCTTTTTTATTTTTTCACACTCAGTAAACCTGCATATTAGTGGCTTTGTTGCCTTGCTTGGGGTGAAATGATTAAAAAAAAACTTTTTCTATTTGAACTAAGCAACATAACTTTGCTACAATTAAAAATATGACTAATAAGTTTAAAATAATAAAAAACAAAAAATTGTTGTTTATGATGATGATGATAATACATAATTTTAATGGCTATTTGGTTGCCGTGATATATTTACAATATTAATTCAAAATCAACGAAATCAGAAAACATTTCTGTTGGAATGTTACTGAATGTTTTAGGTGACAGTCGTGGAATTTTTAATGGTTTAGTCATTTTCAGAGAGTGAAGAACAAACAACAATTTCCTTATATATTGAAAAATTAGGTGTAAAAATGATCCCATGCTTTTAATGTTTGTCATGACTGACAATGTATATATTAGCAATTTTGCTAGTTTTCTGAACAAATAATTGCAAGAATGGCTCAATAAATCTGCAGTCTGACACATTGATAAGAAAGTTTCACTATATAAAATCACTGTGATTAAATGTTGCATTATGTGCATTGACAAAGGAAGAAAAGATTACTTGTTAGTGCACAAAATCTATTGATTCCCTATTAATAACATATTAAACACTATGCAGTGAAAATTTCAGATACAAATTCATTTAATAACTGTGCCTTGTGACAGACTTAGTGATATACCCTTGTATCTAAAAGAATAACTGTTTTCTATTTATTTACTCTATAATACAAAAGTTCAAAATGACACAAAATGATTGTAATATTGCCTAATTGTTTAGAAGACTTTGTCAAGTCAAGAATTGTTTGAACATTTTGAACCATCCATTCTCCAGCATTCATCAAGTGTACAATTTTTACAGAGAAAATTAATTGGATTTTTTTACTGAAACATTGTGACAGGAACATGATACAACTCAAAGAATGAATTTAATTGTTCAAACAATTCTTGAAATAATTAGTATATATGGTAAGAAAACATAAATTAACAGGATAAAATTGTTAGGGTTATTAGTAACTGTTAATTAAAAAAAAATGAGCCGTTTAATATAAATATTATTTTTAAATTATTCAATTTTGTAATTAAAAAAAATGCTTTGTTTAGATTAAGGTTTGTTATATTTTGGTAAATTATTTTTGTGAGCTTAATACTTTGAGATATTTGGAAAGCTAACAAAAAATTTAGCTGAAATATAGTTTGATTGTGCTTACATTTTGTATTAGCAAAATATTTTATTGAAGTGTCAAGTTTATCATTAATAATCTTTACATTGTGTTTTTCTGCTAAAAAAAACAATTGTATAGATGAAGAAAATATGACATTTTGTTTTTACCATGCATTTTTCCTTTGTATTACCATTTTTTTTTTTTTTTCCCTTTTTAATGATTTATTGAACAGTGGCAGACATTTTCTAAAGCCATTTGCTAAGTGCCAGGATGTAATGCAGTTAAGCTTATATCTGAGGATATGTGAGTGGATATTGCTAATGGTCCCAGGTGTAATTAGATTTATAGCAATGGCTTGTAGGAGAACAATCATTCTTATTAGGAAAGAATTGTCATGTGCCATATTGGACTATTGTGTTGGTGGCAGAAGGTGGGGCAGCATCCTTGAAAGATAATTGGTGATAAGTCCTCAGAAAATTTAGGTTGTATTCACTTCAAATATGGCATGTACAAGTACAAATATATAGTTAAATATGTAATCAAATGCAAAGGCAATATTGTATACTAGCTGTAAACCTGGGCTTTGAAGGAAATATTGCTTCAGAAAAGCATATATAAAGAATCTTTTAATGTTAAACTTTTCCAAAGAAACACAAAAACTTATTGTAAATATTGAGAAGCTGATACCTGACAAAAATATCAAACATTTCAAGTTTCTCCTTCAGAATTTCCATTGAATCTGCCATAGAGTAAAATAAAAACAAATGATATGAAAAATTATTGTCAATCATAAATGTCACTTTATGCTTTATGAGTGGGGGAACTGAAATAATTTTCTCAAAACAGGCAAAAAAAAAAAGGGAAGAATAAAATAATGCTTGATGAAAGTACAAATTTGAAATTTCAATGCAAGTCTGTAAAAAAAATTTAAAAAAAAAACATTTAGAGGCCTGTTTTTGAAGATTAAGTTAAAATCGCAATTAAAAAACTTAGATAAGTTTTGGTTAAGCTAAATGTATTTCGCACTTCATAGAAACAATATTTTTTAAAAGAAATTTTTCATTTGTGAAAAAATTTTTAAAATTAAAGTGTAAGTGAACTGGCTATAAAGTGGGATTACAGTTAAAATGTATGTGTAATATCCAACTGGACCCTGATTATATGCTCAAAATTATATTACAGTAATTCCCCATGTATAATACACATTTTTTTTCTAAAAAATAAAAAGCAAAATCAGGGGTGTGTATTATGCACAGCTACAAAATATTTAAAAAATTGCTGTAAAATAAAAAAAGAATTATCATGAAAATAAATTAGAATAATGTTATTCTATGTTTAAAACCATTTTTTTAAAAAATAAGAGTAGGAAACGCTAGCTGTAATGAAATTGGAGAAGTACAATTTATAGGGTTTGATTACCAAACAAGGGGTGCGTATTATGCATGAGTAGAAGCATTTTCCTACTCTTTCAGCACAATTTTAGGTGTGTGTATTATGGATGAAGGCATATTATACATGGGGAATTATAGTAAATGTTTTACTTACAATATATTACTAAAGAGGACCCTGATTTTAAACTATGGAAGCTGAACAAAAGTAGTTTATTTTATTGAGTTAATAACTTTGGATTATCATTGTGTATTGTGTTCTTTCTTATTTTATATGCCATATATCCTTTCATGATATGGGTGATCATGGCTCTCCATCTTTCTTTTTTTTTTTGTTGTAGCTCTAAGCAACTCTTACTCTTTTATGACTGTTCTTTGTTTTGCCATTCATCCATTTAATCAAATTTGTCAAGTAGATTACTGGCTGATTGCTTCTGCTCATCTTGCTTTCAGTATGTTCTGTGAGTGTTAAATTCATCAAGCATTTTTTCTTTGTGTTTCAGAAATTTCAGCTGTCAGTAGTTTCCATGTAATTCCTATTCTTAAAACTTTCTTGAATCTTCTGTTCATGGAGAACCACATCTTTATAACTCCATTTGTGAGGAGATTGTCCAACATTGACTCCTATATAAGAGATTGGATATTACATAGTACTTCAGCATTTTTCTTTGTTTCTAAGGAATTTTTCCTATCTCTTAATACTGTGCTTAGTTTCTGAAAGGCATTTTGCTATTCCTTTAGATGTGTCTTCGTCTTTGAATTTTTCTGTTGGGCTTTTCTGCTGTCTGTTATTATAAATTTCTGTACCTGTTTGATTTTGATGTTCCCAATATGTGGCTCACAATTTTGGTGCTATCTTTTACTGACAATCATGGTTTCTGACTTCTTTATCTTCTAATTAATCCTTCCTTCTTACTTTTCTCAACTATCTTGTCTAATAGTTCTTTTTTTTTTTTTTTTTTTTTTTTGAGTCTGCCATATATCTATCTTACACTGTTATTGTCCACCAATAATAAATCTTGGTAGGTTTTGTTTTCTGAGGATTGTCTTGCAGTACAGATTAAATTGATCTGGTGATAAAGCATGTTCTTGGTCTACTCTTCTTCCTATTTTTGCATGTCCGCTAAACTCATTCTTTACCCACATGAAAGATGTTTGTTCCCAGTAGAGGCTACAGATTACTTGAATATCTTTTCTGGGGTTCACACTCCTCTCTGGTCTTTTGAACAGGAGTAGATTTATTCATTGTTTCCTGTTTAAGATTGGGTTTTCGGTCCCTTCTAAAGTTTACTTCAACTCTATAATCCTAACATCTCCACCTGAACTCTGAAATTTTATTTGCTAATTAAATCTTGACTTCTTCTAGTCTAGATTTAGCTATCTTTCCTGTTATCTTGCCCTTTCTTGTGTTAATACAACTCCATGCAGTAACCCTCTGCTTTGAGTGGCCCTTGGGCCTTGTATTGAGTGAACATTAGGGAAAAAAGCTTTTCTAATATTTCAAGCAGCTTTTCATATCATACTCTATCAAATGCCTTTGTGAAATCTATGAAACATAGGTATAGATCTTTTTGCATTTATATTCTTTGGCTAGCTATTTTGATAATAAAAAATAGCATTTTTTGTTCTAGTATCTTGAACAAACTACACTGTTCTTGCTCTATTTCTAATTTTTATTTGGGCTATATTTATTAGAATCATGATGGTTAGTTCCATGACTAATAAAACTGATTGCCTGATGGAGTTTGTATTTATTTGCCTCTAGTTTCTTTGGTAGTTCTATGAAGATAAATCTACTGTTGTCTTCCAGTATTTTGTGACTATCATATATTACATTTTATAACTTTTCAATCCTGAAATCATTTAAGGCTGTCAGCATCTCTATTACAATCTTGGCCAGTGTTGAACTAATCTCGGATTTTAATATTATGGAATCTTTCCATGTTTTTATCATATATTATATATAGATATAGATATGATTTCTTTGTGCTGTTTTCATGGAAGAGCTCTTCAATGTATTTGTTTTATCTTTATAGTATCTTTTCTTTATCCATTATGATTGTCCCCTTCTTAGACTGTATGCATCCTGCTGAAGACCATGTTTTCTGTCTTTTATTTTTTATGCATGCCTTTTATGTCTATGGATGGCAATTTTTTCTATCTCTGAACTCTTCTTGTTTAGTCATTCAGGTTTTTTGCTTGCTTGAATTTATTTCTAGTGTTTTTGTTTTAAATCCTCTATTCTGTGCTGTTTTTTAGTGTTATCTGCTGTCTCTTTCATTAGCTTTAGAATTTCACTTGGCATCTACTTTTTTTTTTCTTTCTTGTGGGATGACCTCTTTTACCAATGTCATTAGTACTTCTGTTAAGGGTTTTATTGTAAGTTAATGTTCTCTTCCAAGGTTTTATATTTGTTTTCAAATTGAGTTATCCCGAATTTGTTGTAATGTATCTGAGGTGTTGCTCTAGATTTCTTTAATTGTTGTAATTTTATTCATAGAGCATTGGCTTTTGTTTCTTTAGAGAGATTTTCATATTTTAAAATAATGAATGTTATGGACTGAAAAAAAAAAGAAGTTGTGTTACTTACATAAAAAGGTCATGAAGTAAGGGCCCAGCATTTTACTTGTATCATAACTTTAATTGCTCCCAGGAAACTTTACAAGTTCTCAAATAATTGAGTCAGATTTATTCAGAGTGCATTTAAAAAAGACAATAGAAAAATATATTTTCCAAAATACATACTTCAGTATTTTCTTATAGCTTTAGAAAAATAATCTGCAACGCACACACATATATTTTAGGAAATGGATAAAATCCGACATATCTCTATTTTTAGTTTTTTAATAACGTTAATTTGTAAACGTTTTAATAACGTTTAAACAAAAATAAATTAAAAATAAAAGCACACACACAAACACCTGCCATCTTGTTTACAAAATCTCTCCCACAGACATGCTGTCACTTCATTCTGTCTTTTCTACAAAGACTTTCATGGTTACTGCTCCAACGAGTTACTTTCGCTGGTTCCCAAACTGCATGAATTTACATGTGCTACTAGGTTGGCATCTCAGTCCCACACCTTCACTGTCGAAACGGTTAAATGTAGCTGTCTCTTCTACTCCAATAGCTTCATGTCTCGCACTTTCTGTCTGGGGAACTCCCTTCCTCTTATTTGCTTCCCTGATAGCTATAATCTCCAGATATTCAAATGAAATGTCAATCAACATCTCCAGATGCCTTGATCTATTCCCCGTCCTTCTCTTCATTCTTTCCTCTATCACACCTTTTTACTCTTGCTCCCACTCTTGGTAATCCCTTGCATGCTAGTGGCACTCCTGCTTTGCTTGGGGTGAAATGCTTAAAAACATTATATATATATATATATATATATATATATATATATATATTAGTTACATGGGTGGAAAAACTTACTGGCTTGGGCATTATGATGTTTGTTTTCATTAAAAATGTCAATCACATGACCCATGTTTTTCTCTTAAATAGCCACCTGAAATAAATCTTGGACAACTTTATTTTAAGTTTTTATTTAATTAAAACTTTTGAAGCTGTTACCAGGATATTGATTATCAACTGGCCCTTGTGATGTTGGTTTGTCATATGACAGTTAATTCTAATGGAAAAGTTTTCATTTTGATTTGATTACATTTAAAGCCTCAAATTTTATTATCACTGGTTCATTCTTGTCTTATTTAGACTCATTTATGCTCTACATGAAGCACTTACTCCAAAAGAATCATAATTTCCTGGTAATTCCTGACAAATATTATCCATGAGATCTTGTCTGCACTTTCTTTGGGTTGAAAGTTGAGTTTATTGATTTATTGAAAAAATCATATAAACTGTCCAAGCTGTTGTTTAGGCCATTTTAGTTTTTCTGACTCATCTTTTCAAAAGCTGATATCACTTAACATGAGAAATGATGTCAGGAAAAAAGAATTCAAACATTTTTATTGATTATGAGTCTGTTATTTGAATATGAAATCCTTTAAAAATGTTTTTATCTTTACTTAATTTTAATATCCTGACTCTAACTGGCATTGGACTGAAAATTTCTAAATCTATCTTGAAGTGTAACCTCTCATGCATATGCTTGTACCCACCTTGATTATTCTGAATTCAAATGGCATGGATATTTTCATGTTGTTAAATCTTTGATTATTACTGAACCCAATAAGTGTATAGGTTTGTTAGTTTTTGATTATGGCAAGTATGTGAACAGTATGATGACAAGATTTGGATGATGGGTACAGATTATAACTGAATAAAACGCATGATAGGACAAAAAAACTATTGAGTTATGGTTTCAAAAATATTTACTCAAAAATAAAATCTTTTCAGTAGTTATTTATGAAACTATAAGGCCTGTGGGTTCTGTGTGATTTTGATTGTTTGATTTATCCAAAACTCCTAAACATAATGTTCCCTTGCAGTCAATTTTATCTATGATAAGATCTGTGAGGCCGAGAATTGGTTCATTTTTATTGGTTAGAAAGAAATCCCAGCCTGCATCTGTAGAAATTATCTATATATTTGGGGAGGAGGAATTGTTTTTAGCAAACAATCCTAACAGAGATTGGAACCAAAGGTCTATTTGTGTATACTATAGATTGGTAATGTTAGTACCAAGTTTTCTAGGAAAATTTCTGTTTGTGTGAAAAGCTATTATCTGTCTGCCAATCCATGCATGATCTCCAGCCAACCTCCCCACCATATCAGTTCCATAATTAAATATCAGTGCCACACTGACTACATATGGGTCAGAGGTTGGAAGTAAAGATTCAAAAAGGCAATTCAGACAATTTTCATAGGTGCATTAATTCATCTGGGTTGGTGATAGTTGAACACATATTAAACAACTATCAATGTGTCAAGTCTTAGAACCATGACATGTTCTTGGTATTGAGGAAGGCTCAATTTGATTTTCACCTTAGTGCTTTAGAGTCAATTTATATTAGGTCATTTTTGTTCATTCATTTGCTTGTCAATATTACCACTTTATAGTAATGTAAGTTTTTTGTTGTTCTTTGATAAGTCTCTATTAATTGCAAATATTAAATTCTGTACACCATTTTAATATTATTACTATTAAAGTATCATCAATGTTATGACACTATGGCAGATGGAAAGAGTGCAGACAAGACAAGGAAAATCACTAATTAGCTATTAATAGAATTAGAATCACTTCTTTTGAATAGAAATTGTATTTTTTTTCTTAATTAAAAATGACTTAGAAATTGGAAATCTAATTGAATTGGAAGTTGCTTTATTTACCAAGTTAGAGCATTTCAACAATATTGCACTAATAAAAATTGCACTACAATGTGCTATTTTTGTTATAATACACAGACAAACAGGGAAATCAGATCACTATAATCGTATTGTAGATGACAAAACAAATTTGATTCAAGAAATTTGTATAGACAGATTTGGAATTAACCTATTTTGTCATGACAGAAATGACAAGCATTTTGTTATATGATTTGAATCTTTCTGAAGTTCAATTTTTCAGTTTTTTGTCTTTCAAACTTTTGATGTTTTGACATTTATGATGATTTTTTTTCTCTTTAATATTTTTTTTTTTATTGAGGCTTGATGCTGATCTGTAAAAATATTTTTTTCAGTTTCTTCTTTATTTTATACTTTTGAAATTATTTTTATTAGGTGACTATTTTTCCACCAGAACATTTTTTTACCCAGATTTTCCTTTTATTATTTTTCATTAAATTATTTTTCAAGTCTTTTTTGTTAAAGTTTTTATTTCTTTTTTTAATATTTATATATATATATATATATATATATATATATATATATATATATATATATATATATAATATAGAAGTCAACACTTAGAGGTGACAGTCTGTTTCATGCTATATGCAATTGTCAGGCCTGATGATTGCATCTAGCATGAAACAGACTGTTGCCTCTAAGTGTTGACTTCTATGTTCACTTTTTATATTTACACATGCTCTATCTCTGATATTGAGCACTTTATTCCATAAATATAGCACACCTTAAGACTATATTTCTTTACATATATATATATATATATATATATATATATATATATAATTTTATATCTCTTGGGATGAATGATGCACAATTTAAGTGTGTATTAAGGATTTGCTGTATTTTTTGCTGTATCATTTTTTTCTCTCCAGTGTTTCATATCTGCAGACATCTAAAGATCAATATTTTTTCTTACTTTAATCATTCAATCAATAGCATTTAACATAAAGGGTTATTACTGGGAAAATTTAATTCATTTATTTGTTCAGATTATTATTTTACTATTAAAGGCCTTAAAATAAACACATCACCATTTACACAGCTTGATTATCTCTATTTTTTTTCTCACACTACCAGAATTCACAACAGAACCATAATATTACTATTTTGACTAGGGTTTTGGTAATGTGAAAAACTTGTACAAGATTGTCCTGACCCTCTCCACCCATGTTGTATTACCATTCTTGTGAAAAAATTGTTTGCAGTTGGACAGTGTAGGGAGACTAGAATTCAAACTTCCTTTAAATTTGACATCAACAAATGCAAATTCACATTCAGAATTATTTTTTGTCCATTTCATTTTTGAATATCATTTAGTCTTCTTTAGGTCATTTAGATAAAAGACAGTCCTGTTCTGTATTTTGCAAATATTATTGAACAGATTACTGAAAAGCCAAATTTGATACATCTGCTGCTTATCATAATTGCTGAATATAGACAAACTTTGTTTCTTGTGGTAACAGATGGCATTTTCCCAGGAATGTTAAATGCGTGATGAGGCAAGAGGAGGGATAAAAAAAAATGTATGCTTTGACATCAGGAAAATATGCCATATACAAATAAATTTTAATAGCATATACTGTATAGAAATTTATTAAAAAAATAAATTTAAAAAAATTTCTTGTTATAAATCAAACACTCTTAGTTATTATTTTGGAAATATCTGCAAAGAAAAATTAAATATGTTTCTAAATATTAAATAAAAAAGTAACAAAATATTGATGAAGAACAACAACAAAAAAGGGAGAACAATTCAAACATGTATACCCACTAAAAAAAAAATTATAGTCATAAGAATATATATTTGTGTGTATTAAATGGTACTATTATAAATACATGTAAATATATCTTTTTTTTTAAATCAGCTCATTTAATAACTAATTATTCATAACTTATAGATAAAGGGAAATAACTATCAAAGTGGATTACACATTAAATTTTATGAATGATAGTTAAAATAATTCAATAAATATATTCTGATTAATCTTTTTTTCGTGTCATAAAACGTCTGAGCTCAAAGAAACTTGGTTATTAAAATTTAGCTAAGCTATTTTATTGTATGTTTAACAAAGAAAAAACTAATGCTGAGTGCAAATTTTAATTATTTTCACAGAAAATTATGTTCATAGAAATTGTCTTTGTGCTTCTTTTTTTCTTTCCATGTTACATCTTTACATTAATTTTTTTCTGTTACATTATCCATGTTTGTTCTCTTGATTTAGCTAATTCAGTTTCAAATATTGCTTCAACACCTGAGATTGTTTATAACTTTAAATGTCAAATTTTTTTTAATATCATCACCAAATTTGGGGAGAAAAAAGAATAAAACAAGTCTTCACCATTATTTAAATGAATCTATGAAATAAATTTTTTTTTTTTTTTGTGACATTTTTTAAAATTCAGAAAAATATTTTGTTTCATATTTTATATTTCTATTAAATTATTGTGTGTATTTTCCCATTTTGAGTGGGAGCTTTATCTCTGATATTTTAAGACTGAGACCAGTTAGCAATATTTATAATGGAGTTAGACAAGCCAGTCTATCATTCTAAATTATATGCAAAACAGTGAAACAAAGATGTAAATCTGCATTATAGAATTCACTCAAGGATTCTAAAAATATATTGGTTATATAGGTTGTATTGCTTTTAGTATTTTGTTTAAAGGCTGACATCAGTGCATTATACTGAAATGTCAGAGGTTGTTGGTGGTGGGGAAGAGATTGATTATTTGTTTATGTTTTTAATATGTGATTGTAGAGGTGCCGAGAAAATCTTTGTGGGAAGATCACAGGTTTCTGGCGATCCTCAGACATTATACATTAGCAGATGTTGCCACTTAAAACTAAGAAGGACAATTATTAGCTTTATTCTATCCGTTTTTTTTTTCTTAATTTTTTTAAAAGAGAGAAAATCATGCTGAAGGAGTTTTTACATATTTAGAAGTGGTCATATCACTTTACATTGTCTATTAAACATTTATCAAATGGTAGTCAGTATTGTATGGTATTGTGCAATCAGTGCTGCGACCAGAAATAACTATCTTTTTTTTTTTTTTTAATCTTACTATAGATTAAGCAATCCAGAGCATGAATACCCTTTAATTTTTTTTTTTTAATTAAATAATATAAGAGTGGTGGGGAGTTCAGTTTACTTTGTAAATTGATCCTCTTACCTTAGTGAAAACAAAATATGGGCATACCACTTGATTTCTAAAAATTTAAAAAGTAATTTTTTTTTTAAATATCATAATCTGAAATGCTTAAATGAGACTAGTATATAAAAAAAAGCACTCTCCAGAATACAAATTTTACAATTTTTTTCATTTTAAATTTTAAGAGATCACATGTACTTTAAAAAAAAAAAAATTCTGGTCACAGTGCCTCTTGTACAGCTCCATTTATTGTTTCAGTTGAACTGTAACCATTTGGGTATTTTTTTGCATTTATTTAACCTAGAACACTAACCATTAATTAAAGTTACACCACTACTAACCATGGGTTACCTGATTTTGAAAATATCAAAAATATATTAAATATAAATCTTTGAAATATTTCACATGCAGGCACTTCAAAACTTGTACTTTAAGTTAACATTAATAGGAACTGAAAAACATTATTTAGGTAAGAAAATCAGGTACTGAAAATTGTAATTAAAAATAAGAAAATTTGTGCTGGGAACTATATACCCATGGTTAGTATTCCAGGGTTAAATGTAGAATACAAAAAAAATTCTCTGTTTCAATTAATTTAGTTAATGTTTTTACAATAAAAATGGTATTAACCAACAAATGTTGGCAAAAATCTTCAGGGTACACTTATATGAACAATATATGCTGTGAGATTTAACTTATAATGTCTTTCATTATTAAAAATATTAATAATGATTTTTTGGAGAGATGTCAGGTGTTATGTAATCTCAATTGTTGTATAATCCATTTCAGGATCCTTGAATAACTCCTTATTCAATTGAGTTTTATTTTGGTTAAGCACTTTAGTCAAAACCTAAAAAAGATCTTGCTTAAGGTATCTCTATCAATTTTGAATTCATAGTTATTTTACTCCTAAACTGGTTGAAAGCCATGTCTAGAAAACTCAGTCTGCCCTGCTATTTAACCTGTAGTGAGAAGAGAAGTAATGAACTCATACCTTTTCCAAGGGTATTTGTGTGTAAGTGAATTTTTCACTCTAAGCCAATATCCATTACACAAATTGCACAAATGTGTAGGTTTTATTATGCAAACTAATTGAGTGTAAAAAATTTTTATTTATAAATTAAAAGGCTATACACTATAGAAACATGTTTAATTAACATGATCTCCCATATAGCTGAATAAGTTGTTTTATTATTTTGTATTTATATAGACTTCCTGACCTTCTATAATCTTCAGTCTTTCATTTATTGATTTTGTTAACTTTTCTACAATTTCACCTTTGACATTTCATCAATTTTCAATGCTTCCCACAAATCTTTGCTTGAATATTTTGTTTTATCTATATATACATCTCTTTTAATGATGGATCACAAGTTTTCTGTTGAATTAATATCTGAAGAAGCTGGGGCCATATCCAATGATTTGGTGTATTTGAAACATTTTGGCAAAGTAGACAATAATCAATTTTGTAGAATAAGAAGGAGCATTGTCTTAGCTTAATGCCCCCCCCCCAAAAAAAAACTCTCTAAGAACATACAATAATTCTCTGCATATATTCTTCACTTTTGAAGAGACCTAGAATTTTACTGCCTACAATACAAACCCAAATTATTACTCCACTTGTTTTCTTTTGATTATTTACTTGATGGATCCAACTTTTTGCCCAGCCACTGTATCTCTACATTTACTATTAAAAATTCCTGTTAAAAAATAAGTTTCCATGTACTTATATATATTTTTATATGTGTGTGAACTTATAAGTTTCTCTTGGTAATGTTTATTTAACCCTTTAGCATTCAACACTCCAAAACCTACACCATATTGGCTGTCAGTGTTTAACTCACATAACCTGCCCAATGTATAATCTGCCATAATATATCACAATATCATTGCAAATAATGCAAGAACCCATGTAAACAGTGAGACTGAGAACTGATATTTAAGGGGGTGGGTGGGGGCTTGTGAGAAATGTAGTTTTGAGTGTGTTGAATATTAAACGGTTAAAGGAAGTACTTCAGTTGCTTTTATGTTCTTAATATTCTAAATTTTTTTTCATTTTCAATACTAACATCTTCAAATATTTTGTTAATTAACTTATTTTGTTTATCATTCTTTTAATTTTCTTCAAATCTCTTGTGACGTTCTTAAAACTATTTTTTTCTTGTTCTGATCTTGTTAATGTTTTCAATTTATTTTTGATTGTTCTTTATACATGTATGTATGTGTGTGTGTATATATATATATATATATATGAAGAAATATAGTCTTAAGATGTGCTATATTTATGGGATAAAGTGCTCAATATCAGAGATAGAGCCTGTGTAAATATAAAAGTGAACATAGAAGTCAGCACTTAGAGGCAACAGTCTGTTTCATGCTAGATGCAATCATCAGGCCATGAGTGCTGTTATTTTTCTCAACTCTGTTATTTTTCTCAGCTGAGAAAAATAACCACACCTGTGGCCTGACGATTGCATTTAGCATGAAACAGACTGTTGCCTCTAAGTGTTGACTTCTATGTTCACTTTTATTTATTTATAAATATATATATATATATATATATATATATATATATATATATATATATATACACATATACACACAAATATATTTTTAAAATATCCTCCCTAACTCAAAGATATACATCTTTCTCAAGACAATATACATGGTCAATGCCCATAGTAATTTTTTTTTTAAATTAAAAAAAAAAAAAACTGTTAAATTTAAAACCTTCCATTATTTAAAAAAAATAAATACATAAATCTGTTATTAAAATGAAATAATAAATTATTATAAAATATAAAAGAAAATAAAGCAATAACAATATTTATTCACTTTCATTTATTAGGCATTAAATTACATTACTCAACATCCTTCATAGTTTACCTTAACTTTCACAACCTGAAGAATATTTATAAGCATTCTTAAATTTTAAACTATATTTTTACTTCTGTCTATAAATACTTGTTGCAAAATAAAATTGTTACATTTGCCTTTATAAAGTCTATTAGAGGATGAAAACTGTAAAGAAATTTTTCTTTTGTCTTTATTCTCATGCACACACAGACACACACACACACACACACACACATACATCTGTGTGCATTATTACTACCAAGTAGTGAGTTTGATCCTTGCTGAGTGCTCCATACAAATAATTTGACATTAGATAATGCAACAAGAGTTGACATCATAAAATCATTCAGTCAACCAACTTAGTGCATTATTCAGTATGTCAATCCAAATGTATTTGTATGCTTCATGAATAATAAACTGGAATCTGTGGTGATCAGGGTTCACCTGCGTCTTGAAGGAACATGATATTTAAAAAAAAGGTTCAAGTATTTCTTGGGTTAAAATTACTTATAAAAGCATTAACACTTATTGGTAAATTGTATTTTGTTAGGTTCTGTTATATTCCGTGCTAAGGGAATAAACACATAACACCAGGTGGATACAAGAAGAAAGGTTTATTGTACACAACAAGTACAATATGAAATACAGTACAGTTATACACACAGGTCAATCTAGTAGAGAGTTCCACTAATTGGAAGGTTGGACGTGCTTGCATCATCTCTCTCTCACTTCCTCCCTCTGTCCAAGTCCCTCATAGACAGTAGACTTTATAGGTACTTACTACCTATAGTGCAATCACTCATGGGGATGACTGGTTATTCTTTTTAATGAAGCTTGTAAAAGGTAAATAAAATAAAGCTGCAATGAAAAGTAAGTTTAAATTATTTGCTTTCATTTTCCAATATGCAGGAAAAAGAATACTTGTAAATTATTTTGATTAGTATTATCAGATATTAAATTTCTATTAATTGTTAATCAGTTGATAGTGTGATGCTTTTTTTAATTCTTTTTGTTTTGAGATTACTTAAAAAAAAATAAATGAAAGATTTTATCCCCATCTTGAGATTCCTATATAGTATCAACATGATATCATATAATCAATTGTTCCACAGGAAAATGATAGCGTTTACTGTCTTCATCACCTTCTTCCTTGAAGTTATCTTGAATCGTTATCCAGTTCACTACCGATGAAAACTTAGAAGTTAAAAAAAATATTGCAAAGTTCCTGAAAAATATATGCACAATGTTTCTTTCTAAATGTCACCATATTTTAAATATCAAGATGTTGTTTACAAGGTGATGTCTAAATAAAATTTATCAGTAGTAGACAAAAGTATTAACACCTTGTGAAAGTATGTAGAATTATTTTGTTACCACGGTAATAAAATTGCGCTATTTTCAATAGAGTATAAATAGTTACATGACCTGTTAATGTGTGATGTCTGAAGAAAATATTTTATCAGGACAAATTTCTCATAAAATATTTTGTCAGCGGATTCTAAGTAGTTAGAATAAGTTAATGACCCATTCAAAAGTGTTTTATCCAGATTTCACTATATATCACTCGCTTTCTGGCTTATTTTCTCTCTTTGATGCAATTGTTGGACAATTATGAAGCCTGCTTCACTGCATTTCTCCAGACTACTCTATTCAGAGCTGCATCTTCTTTCATTATCAGTTTCTTGAGGTTACTGTTGATACCTCCTCTCCAAGTTTTCTGTCTTTTGTCATGACTCCCCTCATTGTTCAGCTCAGTACAATATTTCAAGTATAAATTGTTTTGTACATATTCAAAACGTTGTAATCTTTGGACAGATTACAAATCTAGAGGAGGGATTCTCAGAAGTTTATACAATGTGACTATGTCCTGTCAGCAGGCCTGATACCACATATCCATCTGATCATAGAACAGAAGTGGCCAAACTGTGGCTTGTGAGCCACATACAGCTCTTTGACCTTTTAATATGTGGCTTATCAAAATATGTTGGCTGAACTCTTTTTTTCATTGAAGTTGATATAAAAGGTAAATAAGAAAAATTTCAAACTTTATAATTATTTACTGCTTATCAATTGAAACCCTATTGGATTAAATTGTAAGTTTAATGTTAATGTGTAACAATAACTTATGTGTAGACTTTGTTCATGTCTTGTGGCTCTCAAACATCTGAACTTTATTGTATGTGGCTCTTACATTAAGCAAGTTTGGCCACCTCTTTTATCAAATGATCATATTGTATGAGCTGTAACTGGTCTTCAGCATGGATAGCCAAGTGTTCATAAGCATAGATCAAAACACTATGAACAATGGAATTGTAAACTGATTGCCCAAAACCTATAAGGGCAATGACTTATTCTTTCTATAGTGAGATTTGTGCAGCATGAACTAATTGAATGGTTGGTTATGTTGTTACAACCAGTATTTGAAATATATATGGTAAACTGCATTAAGGATTGTTAGTTTACTTGCGTTCCCCTTTGAGGAAATCATTGAAATTTGTATTGATGCTCTTTATCTTCACCACTTGACACCCCTGCTAAACCATTGAATTATTAAAGCCATCTTTATTGAGTTCATGAAATTGTCATATCTGTAGAATTCAGTTTTGATATAATTATGTATAGGCAAATTGACAGGATTTCCATGAGTAGTCCATTGGGTCTAATGTTAACCAAAATTTTTATTAGATTTTATGTGCAAGATTTCCTTTCTCATTTGTCACTTTCTGTATAATTTCATGGCATATTTTGTGTTTGAAATTGAGTTGCTGTCTAAGATTTTTTGTTTTGTTTTATAAAGCATTAAATGGCTTGCATCCATCTGTATGATTTATTTGTGAAAAATAGATTAATAGACTTCTTCCTTTTTTGGATGATTTCTTTCACAAATCTGATTTAATTTTTCTTATGTCCTTGTAGTGCAACCCCACTTTTGCCAGTTTATTTTCCTGTTGGGAGTTGAAATAATGAAAGTTGAACCTCATTAAGACTTTGGTCCATTGTACCCTAATGATTTGTTCCAAGTGAAATTGAATTTATTAACCTTTAGCACTCTGCATTATTAATATTACTTACCTTTCCATTGCATTATTTTTCAAGGCCTCTCAATTGCAGTAATCTTATTGGTAATTTCACTGAAAGTTGTTACCTGTTGCCATAGCAGGATATAACAATACAACTATGAAATTTAAACAATATTGTTCAGGGATCAGTCATCTTCAATTGCGGGATAAACCTTTTGTACCACAAATGAAGTCACATACAGTGTGATAAAGGTTAAGAAAGTCTTGTGTGATAGTAGCTATCCTCTTGGATTGTGCAATCTAGCACTTGTGCTAAAATGACACAGTTGCATAAATCTAAGTTCATGGCTCCTCATAAATGTCCTGCATATTTTCAGTGAATTGCTAATGTTAGCATGATGTTTGTTAAGTCTCTGCTACTGTGAAACCTTGTTATCTGGCTGCCAATCTGTGTGTTGCCTTCTCTACCTAACTGATGTCATGAACAATCTGTAAGTATGTTCTATCTTCTCATTCTATTACTTCAGTTATTTACTGTTTTAAATGTCAGCATAACACTGACTATATAGCTAGAATAAGTCAAAGGTTGGAAATGAGAATAAGTCAATATATTTACACTATTTACATTGTTGTCTTCAACTTTGTTACCATATTCACTTTAATATGACAACAGAGATGAGGAAAACAATCCCAACAATGTAAATAGTGTAAATAATTATAGTACCTCATCTCAGAAATATAGACAGAAGTCAATATATGCTGGCTTGTATTTGTAAAGGGTAATTCAATAATTTGTATAGGTGTGTCAATATATCCATATCTGAAACAGTTGAACATCTATTACATAATTGTCAGTGTCCCTCGTTCTAACATAGACTCTGTAACCCTCTATTTCGAGTGGCTCTTGGGGCTTGTACAGGGTGAACATCAATGTAAAAAAAAATGTTCTCAGGACTGAGTCAGGCATATTCAGACAATAGCTTGAAATTATTGAAGAGAATACACATTAAGTCTTTATAGATCTCACTCTGTAAACAAAAGGAGTGGCTGTTAGGTCTGAATATAATTTGCTTATGATTGATTTTATATATATATATATATATATATATATATTGTCTTTATTAATCTTCCCCTCTTTTAGTTACTGTGTAAACTTCTTTTAGTTGTTGAGTGGACCTTTGAAGAATGATGGTCGAAAACGACTCAACTTTTCCTTTTTTGTCTTTGAATTATATTCTATGATAAATACAGTGCTTTTTTTCTCTTTGCTCTAGGTTTTAAAATGTTCATTTTAATGGCTGTAATAAAATTTTGTACTCTAGAAATATATATGGTAACAGTTCAAATGTAATATATTTACTTTTTGGCAACAAATGCAAAACAGGAAATTATATTGGTGGAACAGGTATGGAATTCCATTTTCAGTTTAATAACCATAAGAAAACTATCAAACATAGCAACATCAATTTCACTGTAGCTGCACATTTCAACAAACTGAACCATTGTATTGATAACGTTAGATGTGTTCTCTTAGTATCTTCCTGAAATACCAACAAGAATGCTGATAGTCCAAGTTAAGATACATATTTAAGATAAATTCACATATTCTAGGTTTAAATAGGAATTTTGGCATCCCTAATGAATACAGTTTCCACAAAAAAGTTTTCTACAAACCCCCTGATACTCTAATTGTGGCAAACAACCAGCCCAAAACAACTTAGCCTCATCAGTAGTATAACACATGCAAGTCTCACTTTTTTTTTTTTTTTTAGTTGATAAAGAACACATACATGTCAGAAAAATCTGAGTTTTAACATCTTTCTTGTCATGCTCCCATTTGGTGAAAAGGCTTACTAATATACACTAAATATTATTAGTGTTATATTTTGTTTTTATCTCTTGAATTTCTTTCTTTGGTCTACTATATATATATGATGTCATTTATTTATGTAAAGATACGCTTTGAGCAGATATGAATGTTTGAGAGAAATTATGGGAGATTTGTAGTTTAAAAACAGTAATTTAACCTTGCTAACCAAACACTTCCTGTGTAGTTAAATGGTATAGCATGTCAGGCTATATGACGGTTCTGTGTAGGATACAGGTTTAATTCCTGTCAGAGGACACATATTTTCTTTGAGATTTCTCAAACATTCAGGCCGGTAAATGTTGTTAATACTGTTTATTATAAACAGAGCATTTACTTAAATATTTGTATCTATAAAAATAATGTATAAACAGAAAATATATTAAAATATATATATATATATATAGAGAGAGAGAGAGAGAGACAGACATGCATTGTAGAAAGCAGAGGCAATACTGCATAGTGACTGTTAGTTTCATACCTCAATACAATCTTAAGATAAAGTACTTGATTTAAAAGTCATATTAAGACATGAAACTATGCAGTGTTGTTTCTTGTTTCCACATTGGCTATATCTCTAAATACTCAGTCCTGATATTGAGAACTCTTTCCTTATAAATATAAAAATTTTAATATATATATATGCAGAATTAAATTATATCATTAAATATCAAGTAATTGAGATTTAAATAATACTTTTCTCCTTCCTGCCTTTTAAAGGGTTTATACAAAGAAGTACTGAAAAGTTCTGGATCCACTTTCTCTAATCATTATTTCAGTGACCAAGCATCAGAATTTTGATTTTGGAAAATAGTTTTGGAGCTCAAGATCTTTTCGGCAACACCTTGTATAATCTTATTTTTAACACTGTCATCTGCTGTAAATGATGTGATGTCTTGATAACCTTCTCTTCATTCAAACAACCTTGACATAATCCTTCTTTACTTATTTTTTTTGTCTTTTGCTGAATGCTTTTATTTTTTTGATTATTCCTTGAACATTTAGATGAATTCTTCAGCAGATAAGCCATTGGTTAGCTGATATTTTAATATTTGAATAAAATACCTTGTTATTTTACTTATGTTTTTATAATTTCTTTTTGAAATATTGTCACAAACTTATTTATGCTATTTACATTATTGTCCACATCTTTGTTGTTGTTATCATGCTTCAGTTGTTGTGTGTTCCAGATTTCACCAGGTGTATAGTGATCCAGGTAACATGTAGGATATTATAAATTGAACCCTTTATCTAATAAAGCCAGAGGGCACAACAGGTGAAATGTGATAATAACAAAGACAATAGTCTGCATGTAGGTAGTGTAAATAATGATAATTTCTCATCCTATAAATTCAGACAGAAATTATCACAAACTTATATTTTAAAGTAATATCAATAGTGGATGAGGATATGAGCTGCTTCTTAATGTATAACACCATTAGCATTAAGTGCAGCGATAACTCTGATGAAAAATGGTCACCTCAGAATTAATACAGATGAACATCAAGCAGTTATTTTAAAATTTACCTTTCTAAATTAATCCATATAATTTGGGTGTCCGTTTAAACTGATGCTGCCTTTTTTCTATTATCATAAACTATGTGAAAGTGAAAATTTCACTGAGATATATTAGAAAATATTCTATTAAATTATTTATTCATTTAAATAAAATATTCTATTAAATTGATGCTGCTTTTTTCCATTATTTCTATTATCATAAACTATGTGAAAGTGAAAATTTCACCTGAAATATGTTAGAAAATATTCAATTTTTCATCTGCCAAAAAAAAAAAAAATATTGGTCACAATTATAAGAAAAAATGAAGTCATCAGCTTAACCTTTTAGCATTCAATATACACAAACCCACTCAGTAAATATCATCTCTCAAAGTCTCACAGTTTGTGGGACTTCCTGTGTTATTTGCAATGATGTCATCAAATATTATGGTAAAGTATACATGGGGTGGGTTACAGTGGGTTGAACATTGAGAGCCAATATTTACAGGTGTGAGTTGGGTGGGTTGAATGCTGAAGGGTTAAACTGACACAAGGAGAATATGAGCTTAAAACATACACCAAAAAATATGTTTAGTTACTACTGTTCTCTTTAATTGTGAGTTTTTTTAATTCAGTTTATTCAGTTGTATAGAAACATGTTCTTGTCAGTGCACATTTTTTAAAATTTTTACCCAGTAATATAGTTGTAAATAATTCAATAAAATAAAAATTTTTTGCAAGGTAAATATAAATCTTAGATATTTGCCAGATATATCTATAATATTGACCTTACTGTTAACAAAAATAAAGTGGAAGTGTCAAAACAACAAATGGAGAAAAGAAATGGTTAAGATTAGTAAAAGGCTTTTTATTTCCTGTTACTCAGCTCAGGGGTATTGTATATCAGTTATAGGAGTTTGAGAGTTCAGTGTATAACACATGGTTATTGTTGGGATAGACATACAGAGAAAATCAACATGCCTATATAGTCAAGTGAGACTCATGGGAGAAACATTCCCCAGATTATCGCATTGTAGTAGCTGAGAGCTAGTCTCTGGATTTGTTGCTGACCGAAAACGTTGCTGTTGATAGAAGTGCCTTGGCGAAAATGCTGATGTATTACATTTGCCTGCCATTGGGTCCATCACTAATACCAGCTGAGCTTTTATGGATGAAAATGGTGTTGGTTTATAGTCAGTGGCTCAGAAATGGCTGTTGTGAAAACCATGTGAGCCTTTTCTGATTGGTCAGAAACAATGTTTTATGAGCCTTTTCTGATTGGTCAGAAAAGATGTTTTATGAGCCTGGTATTTTTGAACAGCATTCTGGAAGTGGGTGTGCAGAGCTTGATAAAACTAACATCTGTTTTTGTCATGAGCTATGAATATCAATAATCACTTCCATATGAGTTCTAACAGGCTACAACATATATGTAAATCTGAATTATGTAAAGTAATTGAAGATATACGCACAATCATTTAGGCATTGTGTTTATAAAATAGGGGCAAAAGTATACGTTTTTAAAAGAATTATAATAATTTTACATAAAGTATTTAATGCCTTAATTACAAGATTGTTTAGAAGCTTTAAGTATTTCAAACACATTTGCAAATGGATAGAATATTAACTTCTTTTATATAATTTTCAGTGAAGAGGTGTTATATGCAGTGAAATAAGATATCATTTGAAGGTGTCAGATCTAGAGAATATGTCATATATGGAAGATGACTGCTGTGTCACATTTGCAATATAAGGATGGTCATGCAGTAAAATCACTGGTTGACATCTTTGTCTAAGGAAAGTCTTTTTATTCAAAAGTGTAATTCACATATACCAATTGCTCACTGTAGCATTGAGCAGCAACAGTTTCAGTAAGTTGTATGAAAGAATTTCCTCTGAATCCTACCAAGTGCAGAGAACTACATCCCCCTCCCCAACACATTTCACCAAGGCTGGCATATTGATTGAAGATTGTCCTTGACCTAGTCATAATTCTCTTATAAAAAAAATCTATAATAAATAACTTCTTTCTGTGTCAAGCAGGAAGAGAAAGATAAATGTATAAATACTGATCAATTTTTATTTTCAGAAGTTCCTGCGGAATCCATTTTCTTAGCTTTATAATTTTTCTTAAGGTTTGTAAATGACATACTATATTGATTTTATAAGCAATAAAGAGTTGAGTAATCTTGAAAGACATTTCAAAAATTTCCCTCACATTATGCAAAAGATGGTGCTGGGAACTTTTGCATCAGTTGAATGTATTGCAAATCTTTTAAATATCTAGATTCATATGGCTTGTGAGAGTCACTGTTCATTTGTTTCTACGTATTTTTGTCTTACAGAAAGTATGATTTCTTTGATTTGGTCTTCAAATCCGATTTTTGATTTACTTTTGTACATAGTGAATGAATCTGAAGTCAAATGTCATCTTTGAAAATCGATATCTGGGGAACCAATAAAAGATACTAAGAGAAATAATATGGGTAATGTTCTCATTGTAATGAACATAAAAATTTTTTTTAAGTGGAGCATATTGCTAAATAATAAAAATAAGTATTAGAACAGTTGATTTGTAGGGTTAGTCAAATCAAACTTATCTATATGAGGGGGAAGACTAAAGGTAATTTGAAGAGAAATCTGATTTCCTGTGAACTGGTCTTTTGGTGTATAAATTTCTTTGGCTGGTAAATCCTCCAGACTGTATTTTACTATTAAATCTGGTGACTGTGGTGCAGTTGTACTATCATCATAAAGGAAAAGATTTAATTCAGTGCAGACTTGTTTGCATGCTGAGCCATGTGATTTTTGTTCTTATATTTCTCTTATTCCAATTCTGTGTCTTTTGATCTTAAACTGTCAGCTACAAAATTCTGACATGCTGAAGAAGGATCAGTTCTGAACAGAGCTTGTGGACCTACAGCACCAGGCAATTCACTGTTGGTTCTCAAGATATTGATTATGAAATTGTCTTCTCATCTTGTAAGTGTGTAAAATTTGCATTCTCCTACAACTAAGATAAACTGCTTTAGTTTTTTAGAATATCACCAGAAAACGTGAAACCAAAGGTGTCCAATGAAAGAGTTGGTTTGACATGTCTGCTTAGTATCTGTGCATGTATTATAGATATAGACAACTAAATCAATAACTGGCTCCAGTTCCAGTGCATAAAAGACTACCATAACCAAGAAAAACTATCCAACTGGAACTTCCTCATTATCATAGAAGTACAAAGTGAATGAGGATGAGTTGACACTATGTACTGTTAAGTTCTGAGCTGGTGGGCCTAAGGAATGTAACTCATTTGAACATTTGCCATAATTATAGTGATAGAGTAGTGAGGGGCTAGCAACATTTTGTCTGTGGTGTAAGGGTTGCAAGGTAGAAAATAATTCATCACCCACAAGGTAATTGCTTTTGAAATCTGTCATGGCTGGACAGTGTAAGATGTAAATAGTTTTAGAATATTTTATGATCTTAACTACAACGATAATCTATATAATAAATGTGAATATCAGTGTGTGACTGTGTCACACTTTTTCAACTTTACTCCTAGAGGCCATAGTCCAACCTATCATATCATTTTGGAATCGGGCTGACTCTGTGAGCAAATTAAAAACATTCTGGGCTGGGTCTGGACCCACAATTCTGAAGTTTCGGATGACCAGATTTTCATTACTGCAATTGTTTTCAGCATTTTTTTTTTTTTACTTGATTTTTGCAACAATTTTTTTTATACAATAACAATTTTTATAACTTGGAAATAAATTTGGGAATAATTGAAATTAATTGCAAAATCCAGCAAAAGTCACCCATGAAATAAAAATAATTGTTTGTATAGAAAGTAAGGACCTATGTACATCAAATTGTCTTTAAATTAAGTGGTAGCAGAAGAATTGTCATTGAACTTTTTAAAAGGTAAGGTTAAATATTAATGCAATACTTAAATGAAGCAATCAATTTTGAGTTCTTCTGTAGTTTATTGTTGTCTATCTCATGTACTTCTCCGTACCTATTGTGATGAACACCTGATCAAGATCCCTCCACAGAAGCTAACTTAAATGCTGCTTAATAGAGTGGCTTTTAAACTCATCATTATAAATATATCAATAATTAAAATGAAATCAGATAATTTTTTTTTTACCTATATATATATATATATATATATATATATATATATAAGTAAAAAAATTCATTTTTTTTTTTACATACCTATATATATATATATATATATATATATATATATATATATAGGTAAGTAAAAAAAAAAAATTATCTGCACTTTCAAATAACATATCTTTAGGTTTGTCAAACTGCCTATTGCTCACACATGCTTATAGTTGGTACTATTGTGGTCACATGATCAAAGTTTGAGCTTGATCATGCCATTTTTCTTGCTGCTGTTACAGTGTAAATGTGGCTGTTCAACTAGCAGTGTGCACCAAGGAGGAACAAAAAGCAATGATATGAATCTGCACAGAATATGCTACTTTATCAATGATAACTCACTAGTTTGCCATTAACATCTCTTGAGCTTGCTGAATCTTTTCATTAGTGGTAAATGTTGATGGGCATTCTGCTTTGTGCATTACACTTGTCTGGCCACTTTTAACCTCCTTGATCCACTCATACACACTTCTGCACTGTCACCATATTGTGTTAAAAGCCTCTGATGAATTTTAGCCCCTGACACACCTTCTGACCAGAGAAATCTGATCACTGCTCTTTGTTGTTCTTTGGTGCACACTGCTAGCGCAGTGGCCATGTTTACACTGAAGCAGCAGCAAGAAAACTGGTGAAGTCAGACTCAAACTTTGATCATTTTGAAGTTAAAAGTGTGGTGCATTTGAAGTTGAAAAGTGCTCTCAGCATAGGTGAAGTAGGCATGAGCGCTGAAGATATTCAGTCTCAGCTTGTATGTTGCCTCTGCAGAAAGGTGCTTCTTGTGCTAGATTTGCTAGTCATTGAAGATCACCTGAAAATCAGCAGTCTTATGTTGACCATTTGAATGTCCTTCCTGACAGACATTTAGGTTACTTATGTCAGTTTTGTGATAAAAATTTGCAGGTCTGGCGGTGGGCTGAAGAGGTGCATGAGTGTATGAAGAGAAAGTTACTTTCAAGACTCTTCAAAAGTCTTTTGTGTGTTACTTATGTAAAAAGGTATGAAGGAGTTGATTTGCAAAGTCATCTGTGGTCCCATGGCTGCTTAGTTCAACATTGAAGAGATGACCTTCTTCTGTAAAGAAGTGGCAGTTATATATATAAGTAGACATTGAGGTCAACACCTAGTGGTGACAGTCTTTCAAGCTTAAACATTATCTTTAACACACATGATTTGAATATTGTGTTTAAGCATGAAACAGACTGATGCTGCTGGGTGTTGACCTCAATTGTCAACTTCTATATTTGCATACACTTTATCCCTGATATTGAGCACTTTAACACAAATATACCATACATTAAAACTATATTTTTATCATATATATATATATATATATATATATATATATATATATATATATATACACAAAAATAAGATGTATATTTGGGCAGCAACCTTTTTTTGAAAATGTTTTGTTGAATATGACAAACAAGGAAAATTTAATTTTTTACTCACATCAAATGGAAAAATGTAAGAATGCTGGAAAAACTAAATAAAAAATCAATGAAATTTTCCTTGTATATCATTCAATGAAACATGTGTAATATATCTTAGATCAAGGAACAGCATAAAAAAATATCCAGATGTTGGACAATTTTTGCCTTTATTTTCCCCTGAAATTAAAGCAACAATACAAAGTTTAGAACAGCTCATGATCAAACGTAATAGGCATTCATATATAAATATATGAAGCACCCCTTCATATATTTTGCTTAATGTTTAAATTTTATTTTAAAATTAAATTTTGTTTTGTAATCAAATTCATTTTTCTTTGTAAG
>CAHIKZ030005634.1:1047500-1085000 GCA_903632075.3 Acanthosepion pharaonis | reverse complement strand
ATGATCACCAGCCTCGCCTTTCCCGACTCGCTTCAATACCTGGTCACTAAAGCAACTATACCGATCTCGGTCTGTCTACCCACGCTGTGTTTAGATCTTAGACAGCCGGGACCAGCAGGGATCGGGGCGATACAAAGTTGAGTCCGGCAGGGGGTGGCAAAACACAACAAAACAAAAACTCACAACACCAAACAAATTGCTGATAAAAAAAGGGTAACAACCTTTTATATCTCAATGTCTATTACATAAAAACAAAATAGTTCTCACTTCCCGACCCGTTCTGTGAACTATGGCACCAAGCTTCTATCACAAAAATATAGCAAAAAATGTCGAACCTACTTTCTAGAATCATGTATGTATGTCGGCGTGTGGTTCAGTTCGACATTGGGCTAATTTCTATCGGTCGTTACGCAGTTGGTTCTTCTCTTCGACGTGAACTGTATTTCTTCTTCTTCGTTTGTTTAGACTGGTAGATTTCTTGTTTCAACTTCGGTGGAAGATTTCTTGTCTTGACTTGGGCTGGAAGGATTTCTTGTTTCGAGGATTCTTCTGTCGTCCGGGGTGAACTGCAACTCACGCCCAACCTAACTCCAACTTCAACTCAACTTCAGCTCCAACTGATTTCTTCTCTTGACTTCTGAATTCCTCATCTCCGCTGTCAGTCGCCGGCTGCAACTTCTCCACTTAGGCCAAACGGACCGGCCCTTTCTTGCCCGCAAGTAAAGCGAATGAACAGACCCGCCCGCCAGCTCAAACTCCTTCTTCATCCGGCCGGCTCCAACTGATTTCTGCCGACTGGGGTCCTGCTTATATTGGCCGCAACAAACCGGGGTGGGTCGGTCAGCGTCAGGGTTTCTCGATAATTTCAAAAGCCGTATTAATTTTGACTTTCCATTATCGTTATTGTTTTCACCCTACTTTCTCACAGTGCTCTTGGGGGGCGGCGCATATCTATTTCTCTTAGTCTCTCTCATGTCAGGTGATCGCTCTCAACCAATCGTTCCCTGATCGAACCTTTCTTTCTCTTCTTTTCCGCAATCCACGCCATGACCGCCTCGTCCAACAGTTATTGATCGAGGTTTTCTTTCCTTCTTCTTCCGCGTCACGTGATTGTATTCGACCAATTGTTATTGACCGAACACCCTCTCCCTTTTGTTGGCGGGTGTGGTTACATCGTGCTGGTTTTAAAAAAACAAAATCCGATTTTTCACCTTTTTGCACGTCACGCAAAATGACAATCCTTGCCCTCTCACCTGGACTTTGTCAAACAGCCCGCTGCTAATTAGTCTTGACTTTTAGAAAGGATCTTTCCGCCTTCCTGGCGCCCTCCGTGGTCCAAAAAAACAATTGCTCTTCTTTTTACCTCTTTGTTTTTCCTGATAGCCGAGAATCTTAATTATCTAGGTCGAAATATCTCTACTTTCTTAACGTGGGTGTCCAATTCTTAACAGGTCAATTCCGTATATCGTTTTTTTACCAGTCACTTCCCCAACCCAAAGACACTTTCTCTCTGACTAAAGTAAAATTCATTTCTATTATTCTAATTTAAAAGTTACCTTTCGTTATTTTGATAAGAATTCTTCTCTTTAAATGTCGGTCAGCTCGCGACCCGATATCTCAATTCTATTCTTTCAACAAAAATTAAGGTCAGTCAGAGGCTCTGACCGACATCTGGTCCCACCCAGCGGCCTGTTTTGATATCATGTCTTTTCCTTTTCTTTCCCCCTTTTGTTATTATCTTTCCTCTCTTCCTTTTTCCTTTCTTTCTTTTTCCTTGCTTTAGGATCGTTTAGTACATTCTTAGTGAATTATTTTCAACCCAGTTATTTTCCGTTTTAAAGAAAAAAAATTAACAACCTGTTTAATAAACTGAATAAGAAAAAATTAACTCATATTTCTATGAATATTTCCAATAAATGCAAGGTGCCATAATAACTTAAAAGTAATATAATAATTTAATATAATTTGCAATTATTATTTCTTTTGTTTCATTTATCATATACTTGAACATCTAAAGGGTGCTCCAATAACTTGGACCGATTTTAAACTTAATTCACATTTAGAATTGGTCCAAGTTATTGGAACACTCTTTATAAATCCTTTGAATTCCTTTTCAAAGTAGTTCATAAAAATGATGAGGTAACAATTTTATAAATTTTATTATTACACTTTTTAATTTGTATTTGCAATACAAATTATTGTAATAACTATTACTACCGACCTTATATATTACTAGCAGCATGGCCCGGCATTGCCGTTAGCTTGATTAAAAAATCGTATGACTTATACAGCAATTTTTCTTGCATGAAAAGGAAAAATGGAATGGAGTTTGCGTATCACTGGCTGAGAACTTCAGTGTAGACCACATTTCAGCATTTTTTTCAGGGTGAATAAAGGAATACATCCTCACGCCTGCCGACTCGAGAGCAAGCTACGTAAAGTTGGCCATCTGAGAAGCACTGCTCCTCTAAGTGTACACCAATGACAGACTGCGTTTGTCCTTGGGCCTTCAAATACTTCAAATGGCTCCTTCACATGGTGACTCCCAATGGCCTCATCATAAATCCGGTCAGTTTTAGCTAAAAACCGACATGCGGTTCAGGTGCAATCTGAGTGTATCAGTTTTTGGATTTTATCAATTTTCCACGCTGTTTAGGGGTCTGTGGTCATGAAACTTCTGGACAACACTTCTAATGGTAGACTGTAAGAGGGTGTCAAATTTGGTTGTAATGCAATCATTCCTTCTGTAAGCAGATTTTTTCGATTATCAATTTTTTCGGAACCTGAGTCTGAACTCAAAAAAAAACTCCGTCATATCCTTATGGCAGCCATTTGCAAACTTATGGTGAAAACTGCATCGAAATCGGGTGAGAAATGCGACCTGGGGGAGGTAACAACGCCCACGACAGACACAGACAACATGAGAAATATAGATAGTAGATAGATTACTTAGATCAAAAGGAATTAATAAATGGAAAGGTTTTCAGATTTTGTGAAGAAAATTGCTGAATTACATTATTTTCTTCATGAAATTCTGCTGGAAATGATAGACATTAAATTATTGAACAACAAATTTACAATATCAGAATGACATAGGAGGCCTAAAATTGTTCCAGGATTATAAACTAACTTTAATTTCTAACATCCCTTTAATGGAAACGTTGTCTTACAGGAAAAAGTTTATTTTTTTTTTTAGAATGGAATTGGAAACTGATCTCACACTAAATCTCCTTTCCATTCTATAGTAACCCCTGAATGACAATTTATACCAATTTTAGTATTTATCATATTATAATTTTCAAAGGTGAAAATCATTAAAAAAACAAAACAAACAAAAAACATCTGCTTAGAGAGGTTCACATTTATTGAAATAACATGAAGTATGGATACCTCCATATTGTGCACTTAGTTTCATTTTTTCTATTTAATTCGTTTTCAAAATAATAATATTTTTATTATACATATTTGTTTCTTCTTCCCATTTATTTCAAAATACATAATGCAGGCAAACCCGCAAGTTATGTGACATGATTTTCCAGCCATATAATTACAGTTTACAATTACACACACACAGTGTTTTCATCTATCAAGTACTTGCCAAACATTTGAGATGTTTATAAAAAAGTTCTAGTGTAGTGAATTTTATAAATATATACTGTTATGTATGTTTAAATTTATTTAATAATGTTGCTATTATGTATTATGCATGTTTATTATTTTTCACATGCATAATAGTTGGAATATAATATGCAAGTATTTGTTCATATACATGGATTGATATAATAATAGACATACTGTATTTCCTATTAAAAATTCTGTAAAAACAGAAAACTGCCCTAATTCAAGAACCCCTTGTCAAATTTTAATGAAATTTGGCACTTGACAGGAATTCAAGGTGCAGTATGTTCCTAAATTGGTTGGGGTATTATATATCATTTAAGTTGTATCTTGGGAATACACACAAACTCAAGATTAGGGTTTTAGTATTATATAGATAGATATGATTATTATATTTATTTGAAGTTATATATGTCTTATTATAATTCAACTTTTTCCAAAGATTACTTGGTTCTTCTGTATTAGTATTTAATTGTTTTTGTACAACTAACTTAAGATCATTTGCCTTCTTTTTACTTTCTGTTTTTGCTTACCTAGTTACATTTATCAACTTTGCATTTTTTTTTCTTATTAATAGGTTATTTAGGTGTCAGTACTGTCAAAAAATGTAGTTTAAATTATTTTGTGTATGTTATAAATAATGACTTCACAATCTCCAAGTATTTTATACTTAAATCCCAATTTGTATTTTCATTATTTTCTTTCTGCTATCTTCTTCCAAAAATTAACAAATTTTTCCATATTTGTGTTTGTTTATTTATGTGTGACTATTTTGTAATTTGAGGGTGATAGTGGGAACAAGCTCCCACTGTCAATAAAATTATTCTGTGGCATGCATCTCAAATATATATATATAATTCATATTATCTTTTTACAGCTATATTTTAATTTATATCTGAATTTTCATATTATTACCAGATTATGTGTTCTCTCCCAGAAACTTTAACTAAGGTCTGCTCAGCTTAATTGCAGTAGAAACCACAGGTGGACTCTGTGAATCTTGAACAAATAGAAATGTGACTGAGCTTGTGTCTAGTGATTATCATAGCAGATATGTTTGCTGGTAAAGAATACTGGATCAAATGGTAGCTTATCTTATAAAGGGGGATTCAGGTTGATTCCCTGCTGGAGAGTGTATTTTCTTTATTAAGATTTCTTGAATGTGCAGGCCAATAGACATAATACACACCGTTTAAAATAAAAATGAGTCATCTATAATAATGTTTTGAAGTAATAAAAATTAAAACAAATCCATTAATTCTTTAGAAATTGCTTTGTTTATGTTTTGGATATTAAACTCTGCAGATAGGGGCTTTTGAGAAAAACAATCTGAATGAGGAAGTGTGCTTTCCTGAAAAAGGAAGATAACAAAATAGAGCCTTGCTGAACTGTGATTAGTGATAAAGCACGCTGGGTCAAACTGGTTTCTCCTATGGGGACACAGGTTCAATAACTGTTGAGGAGCACATTTTCTTATGATTTTCTGTTTTAAAATAAAAATAAGGCGTCTATTTCAAATATGAGTATCCAATATAATATTTGAAGTAATAAAAATGTTGGATTAATAATAAATCCATTAATTCAGACACACACACGCAAGTGTTCCTGATCAAACCAGACTCATAAATAATTACATCGGTTACACAACTACATGCTTATCCAGATGCCTTTTGTTACACCTATCTGATCATAGCTCCATTAGAGCCTATTTAAACACACACGCACAAACTTATCAGACTCCATTAGAAACATATTACTAGAAAACACAAATATAATAACTTCATCCACCTGTAAAAAAAGATTAAAAATAATGGAAGCTTTAATAATAAAAAAGAAAAAGTCAACTCTAAACAATATTAACTATGAACAAGGCCAAAATGTGCTAACCATATTTGGAATTTAAAAACATCTCTATAACACACTAAAACATACACATAATGCACACACTCAATTAAGCTGAAAAATTGAATCTTCCTTGATAATGGCTAAAGGTATAGCTGAAAGCGCTTGGAACTATAAATCATTTGGACAGTTTTTACACACACTTTGTCCAGAAAAGAAAGCTCTTGTTCAAACACAAGAAAAAATAAATAAAAATCTTAACCATAGTATCTTGTCTGTCATTTTTAATGAAACATATATATATATATATATATATATATATATATATATATATATATATCTCCAAATGTAAAATAACGAAGAGTAAGATTTCAGTGTTCAGAACATTAATTACAACAGAGCTCACTACAAAATTAGAGTCGTAAATATTTATTTATTATGCAGTGTTACATTAGAACATGCACATACCCACTACAAAACTGTACATTATGTTTCAATGTTAAAAAAATGAAAACTTTTTTAACGTTGAAACATGATGTATCAATCTATTATATGTTCTGTAAAGATGACAGTTGGGTCCCAGGTTGAGTAATTCTTTTTGATGATGTGTTAGTTCATAGAGATATTTATAAGTTTGTTATTATCTGGAAGATGCATAGTTCCTTTGTACAATGTATTAAGTTTTTTTTGGATGTTCAGATGATGTTGCATCTCCGACTTCTTAGCAATTTCTTTAAGTCTATATAGAATTGCCTTGAGTTGTTCAGGTGTGGTGGTCACATTTAGTTTGCTGTGGATCTCTTGTGGTTTCTTATTAAGAATTTTTGCATTGTTTTCTGCTGTCTCAATCTACCTTCTCACAAGGTTACATTTGAATTGCCAAGTGTTGGTACTGTGATGAGCTGCAAAAAAAAAAAAAAAAATTCTGCAAAAAATTGAAAATTGCTTTTTTGACTGCAAATTATTCATTATATCATATCCAAGTATTTTACAAGAAATTAGAGCTGATTACACAATATTTTAAGCTCAATTTATGTTTATAGTTCATAACCATGCAATGAGAGGGTAACATAAACTGTAGATTTGTTTGTGGAATATCATTACATTATTATTACATAATTATAGTGAAATCATTAAGATTTTTTGTCAAAAGCATTTTATTTAATTTAATTAATTTAAAAAATTCCTTTTTACAGGCTTTATTTTTGAAATGGAATAAGATCATTCTAAATTTCAGAATTTCGCTATTGTCCATCAAAATAACTGGAAGAAAGCGATCGTAAAACAACAATAGAAAAGAGAAATAACAAAGAATAAACAAAATATCTCCAGTTCGTTCACCTTAGGAAACTTAGCATTGCAGCCAAAATATCCTAAAATGCTGCCAATAACAAAGGAGAAAATAAAAAATAGTTAACAACAAATCGAATATAGCATCAAAACTTATATTATTTTTATTTATTTATGTAACTAAATACATAATTGTCAACAATGTTTCCATAAAAGTTGATATTTCCTGTAATAAATTCTTAATAAATATTATTATTCTTTTAAGTGTAAGGTAGTCCTTATGGCTAACCAGTGGAGGTCTATAAAAACCAATGTTTTTCTCTCTACACAGTTTTTTTTTTTTTGTCTGTTGCCTGGTGAACCTTTGTCACCCAGCTTTAATCCAACTCAGGATTTTTGCCATTTGATCAGTTGGCTGATTGCTGAGAAAGTCAAGTGGAGATTGTAAGAGAAAAAAGAAAAAACTAGGTCAAAATGAATATAAATATATATATATATATATATATATATATATATATATATAAACATTATATTTAGTAGATTTTAGTAGATATATGTGCTTGAGTAGACATCCCTGTTCATTTTAAACAGTATACATATATGTTGACTGGGTAGTGCATTCAAGAGTTGTAATGAAGAAAATATACCTTCTTTGTGGCAGGATGCAAACCTGCATTCTCCTTGTAGGGTAAACATGTGCGCACACACACAATAATGCTGGTAGTTTGTTTCATACTTCAATGCAATCTTCAGGCCATGTGTGTTGTGTTTTGGCTTGATGGTTCAGTTGTGCATTATGGGTAGTAAGGTGTATTGTATTATTCTGATGGTTATTGTGTAGACAGTAACGCTTATGTTTCAAATTATTTTAGAGACTATTGAGTAGAAATAATTATGGATCCAAATGCAGTTATTTGTAGCTATAAATACTGCCTACTCAATAGATGCCAGGATAATACAATAGACCTTACTACCCATAATGCACCACTGATCAGCATATATAAATATTTGAGCCAAGACACAACATCCTAACAGAGCAGCATACTCAAAAATAAGTAGCCAACCATTATATATATATATATATATATATATATATAACCTTGCTTGATCACAATGATTTTCGTAGCTGGGTTGATTACAGCACAATGATTTTTTCTGTAAAGGATGCAGGTTCGCACGTGTGTGTGTGTGTGTGTGTGTATATATATATATATATATATATATATATGTGTGTGTATATAAATATATATATTAAATGGACAGCTCCACTGTCTTAACAGTAGGTTATTTAAATTTTACAATGGTCAGTTTTCAATCAGTACCTGAGTTGTACCAAATAGTGAGGAAAAGAAAAAAAATTTTTTTTTTTAAATGTGTTTTTGTATGAGCTTTAAACTTTATAAAACTGATTTTTTTTGAATTTGAACTTAATGAAAATTGATATTTATATTTCTGTATTTTAAGGTATGTGGTCTTGACACTGAATGGGTGACAAAAGATAAAGTAAGACAACCAATTGCTTTGTTGCAGTTAGCAGTTAAAAGTGGTCTCTGTATTCTGATTCGACTCAATATGATGGCTAAACCAATACCTGAATCAATGCAAGAACTGTTGGCAAATCCAAGGTATATAAAACATTTAACAGATTTTCTTTAAATCATTCTTGATAGTTTTTATTGTGCATTACTTTCACTGTTGATTTTTGAGCAAATTCTTTGCAGATATTAAGAAATTGTGTATCGTTATACCACAAGTGTTGCAAATATTACATTATATCATTTTGTCAAATGAGCTTGTTGTGGGCTGGTGTGGTGTATGCATTGAGAGATAAATGTGTGTCTTCTGAAATGACCACAACAAACATGACAGACTCTGGATGTGAGTCCATGTAAAGAAACAACAAGAACCAATATATGTGTACGAATGAATGATAATGTATGTATTAACAAAACAAGGGTATACATAAACAATAGAATATTGTTGCATGTTACTGAACAATGAACATGAATGAAGAAAACATTTAAACTAGTGAATTGTGTGTGTTTAGGAGAAAGTCCTATAGAAAATTAAGTGAAAGGTGTGTACATGTGTGTATGTTCCCTAGTGGGAAAGCATTTTCCACGTTCAACTTACATCTTGACATCCTGAGTGAAATAAGGAAAAAAGAGGATGACAGAGAATATCAGTGCCTATTTATAGTTCTGAAAGTGTCTCCTAGGAGCGGTTTCAAAAATTAGGGGGTATGTAACATCCTTTTGACACTGTCTTATTATAAGCACATTTATCCATGTTTGCTTATATTTCTTTCTCTCTAAATACTTGATATGCTCCACTAAATTGTGTGAATTTCATTTGGATCTTTGATTTGTGGTCAAGGATTGTTAATATTATATTTTTTTTTCAAAGCCTTATCTTGAGAGTCTGGCTAGTTTTAACCTTTTATTTCATAAGGTACTGTAAAACAGATTTAGTAAACTATTGATTAAAAATATATTTCTGGAGGATGCTATCTTTCATAAGACATTTTTAAATTATTCAGTTTTAAGGGAAAAAAAAAACTCTTAAAAATACTCTTATGTGATCAATATTTGGTAAGAAGAAATTTGAATTTTTCATGATGTTTATTCATTCATATTTTCTTAAGAAAATTCCTTGTTTGTATTTTAAAATTTCTCTATATGAACTGGCCAGATGTAGCTGTTCAAGTGTGCATTTGTTTACAACCGAATTTAATAATACCAAATGAATTCACCATAGAGGAGTATATGCTATTGAATCAGTCCAGGCAAGATAGCAGCTTCCATATCACTGTGGTGTACTTTAAAGTTACTGGTTAGTTTTCTGATTTTTCATTGATTGAATTACAATGACATACTACAACAACCAAGCATAGACTTATGAATGTTCAGAAATCCTAAATGGATGAATTTAATTTTGATGAGGATTTGACTTTTGACAACACTGACAATAGGTCAAGTTACTTATACTGTTCAGTGTTAGTATATACTGTGGGCTAATAGATGATTTTATTGCATTTGGTTTCCTGAAATCAGATATTCATGAGTGAAAATACCTCTTCCATGTAGTATGAGCTTAATTCTAGTAGAATATATATTTTATAGTGTGTGCCAGATAATTTTTTTTTAATTGGATTTATCCCAAGCAAGGCAATAAAGCCACTCAGACACAAGGGTTTACTGAGTGTGAAAGAATTAGCAAACAAACATTACTAAGGAGTGAGAACAATAGAAGAGTAATCAATAAAACAGTAGATAATGATTGACATTGCATTTGAATTTTTTAAGATCAAAGTTAACTTGGAAGCATGGAGATGGAAAAGAGATCCGCAAGTGAGGAGTGAAAGAAAAGAAACTGTTAGCATAGAACTTACGGTTACATCTAGCCATTTCAACAGTAAATTGATGAGAACTTGTTGCCAATCCTATACTGTTCTTAAATTCACAAGGTCTAGATACCATAGCAAAGAGTTATCTGAACAATTACCATGAAAGTATTTATAGAAAAGTTACAAGGAAGCAACTTTAAGACATTGATTGATACTGAGATGCTAGGACAGGACCAGTAATATTACTGATTCTTCTTTTGGATTTTATCAAGAATCTCTAAATATATAGTAGGATCCCCAAACCATATGTGGCAGCAGTAATCTAAGCATGGATGAATGGTAGACTTATAGATATGTAAGATAGATACTGGAGACAAAAAATGCCTTGCATGAAACCGTGAACCAACCTTTTTAGCATCTGAGGTAGCAATGGATTCAATATAGTCTTTCCAGTAGGAACAGATTATAAAGAATAGCAAAAATCATCAAGAGAAAAAATATATTTAAAAATAAAAAGAAAATACTGTTCATTAAAACTGCCTTCAACATTGAGAACAGACTTAAAAGTGATTGTACATTTGCATCAGATGGCTTTCATGCATAATGGCTATCATGTTAATGACAGCTGCTTTTAACGAGTCCTTGGCACTGCAGGGCCTGCTGTTTGGTCACTCTTCTCCAGATTTAGTAGTCCAGGGGATTCAAATCAGGGGAGCTAGGATGTTATGTGTTGAGGGTGATAAGATCATGAAAATTCATGACCAACCACTGTCATGTAGGCAATGTGGGAGAATGTAGACATATGGGAACATTTATTGCCATCACCTAACTCTAGGGTTTTATCATTGTGTCCTGCACCATGATGTAGGTAATGGTATTGTCCTTGATGCCTTACAGGAAAGTGGTAAGCTTGTTGTGGATATAGTCATCTGTCATTTCCTGTTGTTAATTAGGTTATTTTCAGGAAGCTTTGAGTCACAACATGCTTTTTAATTTCCTGTGGCAGATTGGAATTTGGTACATTAATATTTTTGCTACATCTAAAAGAGAAATGAAACTTAAAATTTGGTGCATACCACATAGCATTATCTTCCATTTATGACACATTAAACCTGCCTTCTAAAACATATGTATGGAGGACTTAACTTATGAAGATAGGTTACAAATTTGAGTTATTTTATTTTGCATTTTTCACGTATGGAACTCTTTTCTGGCTCCAAGTTTTTCCTATCGGCTTTAGTATTCAAAAATTTAAATGCAATATCAATTGTTATCTACTGTCCTCCTGATTACTCTTCTTTTCTTCTTGCTCCTTAGTAATCTTTCTGTCTTCTAATTTTTCAGCAGCCAGTATCTCCTTGTGTCTTAGTGGCTTTACTGCCTTGCCCGGGGTGAACTTTATTTTAAAAAAAAGACAGTCTGAAAAATATAGAAAGAAACAAAGAAATGAAAATATTAGATAATAAAAAGCAAAAATAACCAATGTATATTTGAGTTTCTGTGGGAGAATATAAATTTCTATATATCAAAACAAGGTTGGGTAACAGAATGAGAAAAATTTTCATTTAAAGGACAAAACAAGTTACATAATTTTTTTTTTTTTTTCCATTTTAACATTCAATTTCCCACCATGAGTTTTATTGTATGTTATCTTTTAATGGGAAAAAAAACAAACTAATTAACTGGGTCATCCGTTGGGTCACTCTTTATAGAAGTTTCAGTTGCACTTATATTAGGAGAGACAAGGTGTTACTCTGTGTTCCAAGAGTTTTTCCATCTGCTTCAGATTTTAAATGAAAAATCTCTTAGACTGGTTGCCAACTATGGCCAGAATTCCAAGTTTGCTAGTTAACCCATAGCTAGGGGGAAAAGATGGATTCATACCTTTCCCATGGGTATTTATGTGTAAATGAATGTCACAAACTTGTTTGGAATTCAAACTCTGCTCTCATATTTGATTCTAAATTGCTGTCTATTGCATCACTTCTACATCCAAGATACTAGAAATAAATAAATAGGGTGCTGAAAAAATGTAAAAAAAAAAGTTAAGAAGAAATACTAATGTAAAGTTAGATTTATAATAGAAAACATTTTTTTTTTTACTTTTTATGAAAATCATAAATAATGGTCAGAAGAGAAGAATGCAATGACCAAATTTACTAGTATTTAGTTATATTCATTTATCACTAGTGACATTCAAGATGTTACCTAAATATTCATGGAATGTAAACAGCATATAAGAATTGAATGTCAAATGGACTTTGGCATTACTCTTTTCTAAAGAAAGGACATGACTTTAAAGGAAAACTTTTTAAACTAAGAATTTAAGCAATTTTTTTGTTTATGGTCAAATTCCTCAAACATTTTGAAAATATCTTGTATTATTTACATGTATCTTGCTTGTTTTTCAATGTTTTATGTTTTTTGTCTCTTGTTTAGTATCCTGAAAGTTGGAGTATCTATCAGTGAAGATTCCAAGAAGTTGTTATCTGATCATGGATTAGTAGTGAGAGGATTTTTAGATCTTCGTAATGTTGTTGACCGAGTTGGACGAGTCTATTCTTGGTGAGTTTTACTTATTTAATTGTTTTACTTTTGCTTGAATTCTTTTTATGGACTGCTGGAATGTATATTTAACATGCTGTCTTTTATATATATATATGAGGTCTGTTCAGGAAGTATTAAACCATTTTGCATCTCTCAAGAACTATTCAGCTTTAATGTAATGTGGTAACCAATCAAAGAGGACCTTACTACGCATGTGAGAACACTCTCCTATGTTGTCATTCATTTGGTAATGAATGAAATTGTATGATTGTTATATTCACAATGATCAAGTAAGTACTTTTAAGTTTGGAAAAACATTCAAAATTAATTTATTTTTGGAATGTAAAGAAGGGAGAGGAGGTTGGAATAAATGGACAGCTTGGACAAAGTAGAGAATAAAATAAATTGGAGCTTGAAATAACAGTGGGTAGGCTGGAAAAAAAAAAAATTTATATAGCTAAGCAGAGCCATCTACTCCTAATGTCTGATTAGATCAATGAATATGAATCACATACATCCAGAAACTATTTGGTGATGATTCAACAAGTGAAGTCCAGATAAAAATTTTGTTACTAACATTTCAAACTTGGCTGGGAATCTATTGAAAGTGATTCACATTTTGGAAAACCAGAATATCTAATAATGTTGAATGTATATAAGTTAATATCTAAGGAAAGTGACAATTAACAATGCAAGAATTTGAAGATTTTCACAAACTACCTTTTTTTTTTTTTTTTTTTTTTTTTTTTTTAAAGCGTTTTACCCCAAGCAAGGCAGGAAGCCACTAGGACACAAGGGGTTACAGAAGATTTGGAGCAAGATCAGATAGGAGTGATAGAGGAAAGGATGAGGAGAAGGATAGTGGATAGATCAAGGCAACTGGAGATGTCGATTGACATTACATTTGAATAGTTGGAGATTATAGCTCTCAGGGAAACTGGAATAGAGAAGGGAGTTCCACAGGTGAGAGGTGCAAGACATGAAGCTATTGGAGTAGAAGAGACGGCTACATTTAGTAGTTTCGACAGTGAAAGGGTGAGAGCGAGATGCCAGCCTTGTAGGGCGCTTGAACTCATGAAGTCTGGGAACCAGCGAATGCAGCTCCTTGGAGCAATTGCCATGAAAGTATTTGTAAAAAAGACAGAGAGAGGTGACGGCGTGTCTGTGAGAGAGTTACTGTAGATGAGATGCCAGAACAGGGCCAATTATATTGCATATCTGCCTCTGGAGCCTATCAAGAACCCCGAGGCAAACAGAAGGAGCTCCAGACCATATATGGCAGCAATACTCCATGCAAGGGCGAATTGTTGATTTGTAGATCTGGAGGATCGATTCTGGGGAGAAAAATTTCCTGGCACGGCATAGGGAGCCAACTTTCCTTGCGGTGGACAAAGCAATTGACTCAATGTATTTGTTCCATCTCAGGTCAGCAGTCAATGTGAGACCGAGCAGCCACAGAGAAGTGCTCTTGAGAAGTTGAGCGTCAGACATTCTAATGGAGGGCAGGGAAGGATCTCTGTGGTGATTAATAGAGAGCAGTTTTGTTTTAGAGGCATTAAAGTTGACCAGCCAATTCCTGCCCCTGTTCACAACCGATTGGAGGTCCTTTTTAGAAAATATCCAATTATTTTGATCATCATGAGTGCTTATTTATGTTTCTTCTAGTTTTTTTTTTCTTTTTATAAATAAGAACACATTGTCCACTTTTGGTTTTTCTAAAACTAAAATTGCCATTGACAGGAGGAAATTTCAGATAGTGGATAAGATTGAAGAGCAGGCAGCTGATGGGAATCCCAAAAGAGGACCTTGCAGTCTGTTTCAAAAAGTGAAAGGGACATTTGAATAAAAGAGCTAAGTCCCAAGAGGAAGTATTTTCAAGAACACTGATAATAAATGACTGGATCATTTATGGACAAACATTGCATAAATTTTCATAGTATTTTATACGGATTATGATTTAATGTAGACAGGTAGTTTCCCAAGTTACAAGAAGGAAGTTCCACTTACACAGTTTCTTTCCAAGAACCTCTATTCAAGAACCTCTTGCTAAACACTAAAATCTTAATCTTTTAAGTCTAGAGTCAATTGTTATCTATCCTGTTTATCCTCACTTTCTTCTTTATTCTCTTATATCTGTATCATGCACTCCATTCAATGACCCTCTACCATGAGTTGTTCTTAAGCCTTATATTGATTGGACATTAGTTAAAAAAAAGATGATCCATGCTTAAGATTGTCATAAGAAAACTAAGTAAATGTATACTAAAGATGTTATATTAGTGGGAGACTGCATAATAATGGATGCCTGATTGCTTTTCACACATGCCAGGCAATTTTAGCCATATCTTGGCTTACTTCATGCAACCACCACTTAATAGCAATATTCTGTAAATAAACCATTTATCAGCTTTTATATTTGTAAATCTGACAGCTTTTATAGCAGAAAGAGCTTCAGTAGGCAGCTTTGCATTTTAAAATTTTTTTGGTGATTTTTCTATCCCTCAGAAAGAAAGAAAAAAAATAGAAATATAACATTGATGTTAACTCCTCAATGCCCACTGTAAAATCCAGTATCAAAATCAGGTATTATGGTTTAAAAAAATTCAATATTATAAGTGCATAAAAATCTGATATTATAAAGGGTGTTTCATTAAGCTGGATCAAAGTCAGCAGTAAATAAATCAGTGTTACTGGTGAAAATTTATTTATTTCTCTGTTATTTCTCTCATGTTATTTAAGTCATGGCAATTATGTGTGAAAAATAATATTGCCCAAATGCCCACCAAATCTGAAAGGAAAAGAAAAAAATCATTAGATGCTTAAACTTAATTCACATTAAAATTGGTCCAAGTTATTGGAACACACTTTAGTTTCTACCTAGGGCACATTAATGCTCACTAGCCCTTTTGGAACTGTGCATTAATGGAGAAAATAAATTCCTCCTACTAGAATTCACTAAAAGAGGTGTTCAGAAAAGAACCATGCTGTAGTCTGGGGAATATCTATTTTCATGTAGCCTGTGTTGCCCATTTTATAGAGCATCTATCAATATACATCCATTCATTATGCAGTCTGTCTCCAAACATAAACAATAATGAACCTAGTGATGAGGAAATTAAGAAACCTATTAAAAATCTAAAACTGAGCTTTCAAAAATAGCTTACTCTCAATCTGAATACAATAGCAAGTTTTTCATTTTTATGAATTAAATCTAGATTCAGAAATATCCCCCAAAAGTAGGGTTTATCATGCATTAATGCATTATGGAAATAAAAAGGTAACCCTTAAAACCCTCACACATACAGATGTATCTCAATTAGATTTATTATGATGAAAGTGTTAATGAACATTGTATTAATTAAGCTCTCATTGTTTTATGAAAGTCAGCTCCTTAAAACCCTGTTTGCTTTTTGTTTGAGTAAAGGGATGCAATGATGGCGAATACATCATCAAACAATTTTAACAAATTACTTACTTCTCTAATAGGAAAATATATACCTGCTTTGTTGACCTTATAGCAGCATATGACCATATCAACAGAGACTTGCTCTTCTCATCCATTAGAAACTGCCTTCCAAGCTCTGAATCCACTGAATCTAATTGAGGAACTGTATCAATCTACAGAATCTTATTTGTCTAGCAAGGATCCCATTACAGAAACATTTCAAATTTCATCAGAAGTATTACAAGGAAGAAATGAAAGCCCCAGTCTATTTAATCTTTTCTCAGACTATGCCCTGTGCATTTACAAACACAGATGATTTAAGCATTCAAATACCACATCCCAAACGAATCTATCAGATTATTGCAAAAGTTTTTGCACAAATTTCATTGTTAATAAAAATGACTGTAACTTGACATTAGTGTTTGTTTTGATGCTGATTTTTGGTATGTTCTAGATTGAAACCTTCCTTTATTCATTTGTGAGTCACATTTGTTGAATGTTAATGCTTTGTCCACAAATGAATGCCTTAAAGATGGAGGATGAAAAATTTCACTTTTGCTATATTATGCTCGATGAATTTTCGAAAGGATTAAACATTGGAATGCAAAAAAGAAAAAACGTTCAGAAAGTTTATTTGGATTGTGCTCCAGCTCTCTGGACTGTCAAAAAGTGGTTTGGCAGATTTTGTCAGTGATTTTAACCTAAATGATCAGCCATGTTCTGAGTGACCTTCCGATGTCTATAAAATTGTTCTACTCTGCTTGTCATTGTGGAAAAAAACAGATTTTGACTGAAGAAATTGTTAAGAATTTGAAAATTGATATCGCAGTTGCTTTTTGCCATTTGAAGAGCTTTAATAAAAACAGCCAATTTTGGCAAATCCATAATTTGCCAATTTCCACCATAACAATTCAAAAATGCATGTTGCAAAACAGACTTTTCAGAAGCTTAAAGAGTTGAAATGGGAAACCCTCCAACACTCAGCATATTCTCTTGACTTGGCTTCTTTAGATTTTCATTTGTTCCAGTCTCTAGAACAATTTTAATGACAAAAACCGACTCTGTACAGTCAATTGAAAACTACTTCACAACCTTCCAACAATAAGCATGAAGTTTCTAAGAAGCTTGTAGAATGATGGGAGTTGTTAAAAACAATGGAAACAATGTACTTGACTAATGTTTTTTGTGAGTATGGAAAATTTTATTTTTAATTTTCTAATCAGGTCCAATCTCTTGCAATGATCTAATACTAATAGAAGACAACATTCCTGCTTTTCTCCACAAGGCCAATGCACTGGTGATAGGGGTGGGGTCTAGGCTTATGACATAAATATTTATAGTTGGGATAAGAATGATCTTGAGTAAAAAAAAAAAAAATCAACATCCTCTACCAACTGTTACAAGAAATAGAACACAAGATAAATGTTTCCAAAATAGAAACAAGAAATCTGGAATTGGAATGAAAGCAATAATGGCACATATCTTGAATCCATCATAAAAAATTCAGGATGTGGAATTTGTAAATACTAAACACTTCAAATACCTCAATGTATGGATCATTTATAACAAATTTAGTATAGTAGATAAGGAAATTGAACATAGAATAAGCTGTGGTAAAGACAGTTTTGCCCATCACCACAAATTGTTACAAAACTAAAACATTAACCTGTAAACTCAAGCCTTGCTCTTAAATAGCCTCATCAGATCAAGACTTTCATGTGGATGTCATGCATGGTACCAAACCCGTTCAGAAATATCTAAACTGTTTGCTGTATACAACTATTTTTTAAGATCAATGTTTAAAAATAGCAAGTGAAGCCAGTGGGTTTTAGCAAAGCCCATCCTTCTGAGAACCTTGTATACAGGCACTACAGAATCGCAACAAAGAACTGTACCAAATAACAGAAACCACATCACTTGAGGACTTTCAACAGCAGCAACATAAAATGGATATAACATGTAACTCAAAGAGAAAATAATGAAATAATCAAGATATTAATGTTCCACACTACTTCAAAGAAAATATTAGGAAGTAATCATCTATCAATGCTGGAATAAGTAATAACAGTGGTTTTGAGAAGTGTATTTTCTTGAAAAGATGGTTTTAAGAAAAAGATTTTATAAATTTCAACCAGCAATAGTACTGGATGCTGTGTGATGTTGTATAAGCATAAGGAAAAGCAAGAAATAACGTTCGTTGGGTTATGAAGGAAAAATAATGGTTAACCCTTGACTTGAATAGGTCAAGATTGTATTGACTTGAAAAAACATCCTGCCAGGTGTCTATTCCACAAAGCAGCAGTTTTTGGGAAGAAGCTGAGTAGAACTTCTTTCTTACTAATGAAATACAAAGTTTAAGGACATTTTCTTTGAGACCTCATTTTTTTTTTTCCTTTTATATCTTTCAACATTTATTTGCAAGCAAAACTAAGCGAATTCAAATATTAATGAGAATATGAGATGCCATAAATAATAGTAATCAATATTTAATGAAGGAAAAGTGGCTTGAAAATGTAATATTGAGATGACTAAGGCTTGAATTTAATGTCAGTGAAAGATTATAACCCTTTTGCTATTAGCTCTCATGCTCAAATTAGCAAGTCAAATCAATAAGACTTCATTTATTCTATGATTGGTTGTTTTATTACTGTCTGACATTTGCTATTCTGTTGTCTTGTTTATTCCAGTATTTTGTGTTCTAATAAACTTGTAACAATTCTCTAACACTTTTCTCTTAATCGACTCAATTCACTGTTTAAAATGTTAATTTTGTGGTTTATATACACAAATGTACTCAGTATGAAGTGCTATATATTATAGATACAGAAGTTTACAGTCATGAATGTTATAAGAAATAATTACTGATGTGAAAATTTCGTTTATTATCTCTTGTTAGGTTCCCTTTTGCATTAATGACCTTGGAAAAGGCAAGAATTTGTTTATTCTCCTCCACTCCCATTAAATAACCTTGGATGGTAGCCAGTCTAGGAAAAAAGACAATTCTAAATTTAAAACCCTTAAGCCAATGCAAATCCATTTTACTATTTTTCCCAAGAAGTCCTCTGTCCTAATGGTATGTGGCATAAAAAAAAAGAATGAAATGTGAAATATATCTATGATGCTATGTGCCAATCGTTATAAAAAGTTGGTATTAAAATAAAGAATTCTAGTTGAAAATAGTAAATATTAAATCATATAATGCTTGATGTTTTTTTCTCTCTCTCCCAATTTCTCTTATTGACAGGTTTCTACCACGAGACATAAATCTCAGCAAAACTACTTTGTGTTTGTGGAGGGTGGGGGACAGTGATTTTTTTTTTAAATACAAGGATCAAAGAAAAGGAATTGTTTTGTTTTTGACTCCCTTGGCAGGAATATAGTTTAGCAAACAAAAGTATATAAGACCTGTTCATAAGTTTCTGACTGTAGAGTAAATTGCTATAGTTAAGTGTAACTGTCAGAAATGCCCAACAAATAGAATTGACAAAGTTTGTAATAAACAATAACAAAAGAAAGAAAAGAACAGCATAAAAATAATATAAAGCAAGCAAACAATATATGCATGGCAAATCGACATAATAAGGCAAAGCAACAGTAATATGGTAAAAAGTTCACAAACTAAGAATGGTGTTAACACACAAGAGGGAATACGGAGATGAGAGTTAGAAGTGGCCTATCTTATTGGCTAGGAAGAAATCCCATCATGCATCTGTGTGGTTTTGCCTATAAATTGGGGACTGGGAAGTATTTTGCAGTCATTCCCACAGATTAGAACTAACACTGACCAAATGGCTATTTGTCAAGCTCTTTTCAAAATACAAATGTTGTGCTCAATATTAACCAATTTATATTCATATTCACTGATAAAGAAACAAAAACAATTAATAAAAGTTAAAAAAAAGAAAGAAAGAAAGCACTCGCAATTCACATCCCAAAATCTGACCAAATGACTAAACCTTAGCATTTTTTATTTTTTTTATTTCCCTTTCTGGTTTAAGAATTTTTCAGCATTCCTCCCCTCACACACAAACACATGCTTGTGTGTGTTTGTAAGGATATTTGGTATATCAGAATCTAAGTGGATTTTAGTCCCATCACTTCATTTTATCTTTTGATGGTAATTTTATATTTTAGCAAAAGAAATTATAAAGTGTGCACTGATGTTAACACTCAAACATTCTTGTGGCAATAAAATGCCTGTTATAAGTATAGCTGTCAACATTTTATGAAAATTAATTTCAGGATTAGAGACACTTAGATTGCTTATGTAATTGATATATGGCATCATGATAAAAGTAACAAAATCAGTTTTTGAAGTAAAAATAGTTTGATTAAAACCCACAATTCTACTTATTCACTGTAATAGAATATAACATAAGTGACTCATAGAGGAAAGAGAAAATGAGAATTTCATTGATAGAACTTTGATAAATTCTCTTATTTGTTTTTTTTTTTGTTTTTAACAGTGAACAAAACCTTTTATTTGGAGAGCAATTTTAATCATTTAAAAGGTGCATTTTATAAAAAAATTAACTTTTTTATGAAATGTACAATATCATGCATATAGTGCTGCTCTTTTATTGAAAAAAATTTTTTTTCATAAACCAAACATTAGGATTTTATTCCTAGGAGAACATTATGCATTCAAAACTGTTATTATCATATATTATTTATGTCTAAACATTGATTCCCAAAATGAGTACATCTCTATGAAAAAAGTTCATTAAAAAAATTAGTATTTGCTTAATTGTCTTTATTTTCTATTCCTCCTTGTTGTCGTGACAACATTGATTTCACGAGATTTGCTGTCACTGGAAAAATTTTTTTCTATTCTAACAAAATGCATATTTTCACAGTGCCTTTTATTTTTTGTTTTATTACACGCCACAAGTTCTCAAAAGGATTTCAGTCCTGCAACATGCTATAAGCCAAATAAGCATTTTTACTTGTGACCTTTTCAGAAACTCTGATTTATAGTTTCTGATCATTATTATTCTGAAACAAAATTCTTCACAAGTGCTTAAATGAAGGCAACATATTTTCTGTCAATATATTACAGTAACCTTCATTATTTATGCTTCTGTAAATGTAATACTGCTCACCAGTGCCATTGGAGCTCATACAACTCCAGGTGATAATATTTCTACCATCATTCTTAATTGTTGATATCAAATACTTTTCCTTGTATACATCACTATTATGGTACCAAACTTTGACTGAAATATTTTTTGCTTCATGTGATCACAGCATATTGTCCCAAAATTTTGAATTCTTATCTTTATTTGCCTGCACCAACTTTTAACCTGGCCTTTTTCAGCTGTGAGGTTGTCACCCATATAAGCTGATTTTGTTCAGGAGACATTTGATTATTATAGTAGAAACATTCATGACACATATTTCTTTGATTTCATTAGTAACATCGTAGCTAATTCTTTTCAGGTTTTTATCAGCCAATCTCCTGATAAAAAAAAAAAAAACTGATTTTGTTGATGTAGTCATTTCTGTATGCCTTGGACATTTTTATTTTTCTTGTGATTTTGTGCAATTTTATCGAATTTTTAAAAACTGTTTTTTTTTGTTTGTGGAAAGAAATAACACATTTCTTTAAATTGAAAGTTCTATCCTATATGGAATAATTATTGAAATAAATGTCTGTACACTGAAAACCATGACTTTATAAGAAATATTTTTTAACTCTGCATCCTCCATTTATATACCTTTTTAGAAAATAATAATGGCTTGAATATAGAATCAAGTAAACATTTTTCCTAGCGGTGTACTCAGTTTCAGATGGGTAATTTTTGTCTTATTATTGGCAACAATTTTAATGCTGTTGAGTTTGGTCATAAATAATACCTGATAATTTGTTTTGATTGTAAATTATAAAATCCTTGCTTAGAAGAAAGTGAACTTTCTATGAAAAAAAAACAAAACAAATAGGGTTGTATTCATTTATGGGTAATATTGTATATCTGTAACATTTTATTTTCCACTTTGTAACTTGCACTTATTATTCATCAGGGAAATAGCATGTTAAATGGTAGGGAGGGTAGGTATTAATCTAGTACTGGTAATCTCTTCCACAAGGCTTACCCAAATCCAGCCTTTGGTGTATAAGATATAAGGAGTTTTTTGGGAGGTGGGGGTTATAAGTAGTGTATTGTATATCAAATATCAGTATATTTCTTATGTATTTGGTTGCAACCAAGAATGTAGAACTGTTTTTGCTTTTATACAATATTCAATAAATCCATTATTACAGTTTTTGGGAAAAGAATATTAAGTATGAAAAATTTGAAAATAGAAAATGAATTTTAAATTTTTATATTCTTTTTAGTTATTGACAAGTGAAATTGTTATATAATTTTTAATTTGAGATATTTTTGGAATCAAAGGATTATGAGTGTAATAAATTGTTATTAAAATTGTTGAACCCTGCTGTAATACTGGACGCAAATTGAGCAAAATAAGTTTTTAAAGAACAGTATTAAATATAAACTAGTTCAATATAATTTATCAAACTTGGATCTCATCTCTATATTATCATTTCGGTTCCAGTTAAGATTATGAAATTTTTGTTTTTGCTTGTCTGAAGGTCCTTGGATATTCATTGAAAAAAAAAGCTGTTTTTTTTTTAAATTTTAAAACTAAAAAAAAGAATTTCTACATATTGATTCCTGTTGCAGAAAGTCCAGATCAAAACAAAATTAAAAAAAAAGCATTAAATGAAAGATCGAAGAATTTGATATAAATTAAAAACAATGATAAATGAAATCAAAAATTAAATTTGGTTTTCAAAAAATTGTGGTGAAATGAAAATTAAAATTCAGAACACTTTCTAAATTTATGTACGAGACCGAGTTAAGAACTCACCAGATTGAGTTGTTTCCCTTTGTAATTAATTATCTAATTTATCTTAGTCCTTTTGGTGCATGTTTCAAGCTAAATTAAACACATACTTGTAACTTTGAACCAGTAAAATTAATATAGTGGTAACGCCTCAACTATCAATTGTTAAAATATCAGTTTACTTTGAAAAAGTTTAATATATGAAGGATTAAATATTTTGTAATAAATTTATCCAAACATTTTCCTTGATAGACAAATTAACTAACGATAGAGAAGCAAGAAACAATGAAAATATTAAGACATTTAAACTCTGAAAAAATGTTCATATGATCATACATAAACAATATATTTATCATTTGCAACTTTTTTTTTTTTGTGGAGGTAGTGTTATGGATAGTGACTTGGAATAAGAAATGTGAGAGTCAAATTTGAATTCCAAGTGAATTCGTTACATTTACTTACATATAAATACTCCCTCTAGCTATGGGTTAAATAGCAGAGCAGACTGGGCTATTTAGCCCCTTGGTTGACAGTCTAGGTGGAGGGCAACTCTGAATTCAAAACTGCATGTAGCCCTGGTGAATCAAACTTTTCAGCTAAGGAAAAGATGATGTTCACAATGACTATGATCTCAATTGCCTTTATATATATATACATATATATATATACATATATATATACATATATACATATATATATATATATATATATATATGAATGATTGAATGAAAAGATTGGACCCTACTGTAAATAGTTAAAACATTGTGTTGGTCCTTTTGATAACTAATATTTAAGGATTGTTTCAGTTTAAAATATTTCAAAGACAAGAAACTGTCATCTGTTTTTTTTTTTTTATATAAAATGAAAGAGGAATTCGATATAATCTCACAATTTGGCAGTTGGAATAGATCTATTTAAACAATTGCTGTTTGAATATTACACAATAATTCTGTAAATTTCCAAACTTTTATTTGTATAAGAATTTTAATTTTTGTAATGCTACCTGTTTCTCTCTCTCTCTCTCTCTCTCTATATGCATACCCGTCCTTGGGAGACTTCACATTATACAAAACTAGATCAATATCATCTTTTATTGTACTCGTTCTCATCTTAAATGTATTCTTTCTCTCTTTTTTTTCCCATAGTTCCGTCTCTCTCGTACCACGTCTCTAATTATCTTTTTTTACTCTGTTCTCTCCAATCTTTTTCATCTTTTTTATTCTCATTGGTAATCCAGAACATTCTTTCACGGAAGGAGCATAATCTCGTAATTTTCTTCAGCAAGGGAAGTAAGACGTAGAAAAAATATAAGAGTTATTGCCCTTGTATCAATGAACAAGCAGAAAATTAAGATTCGCCTTAGAAAATAGAATAGAAACTGTTCTAAGCGCATTTGCCCACACACAGACACACACAGTTTTAATTTTAAAAGTAAATATTAGATTAAGCACCATTAAAATTAGGTACCCAAAAAATTTTCTTAAAAAAGGCCGTCAAAATGTTTGTGTTATTATTAAGAGAAAAGACCAAAGTATTTTTTTTGGATTATTTTATTAATTTTTTTTAATCCTTTCTAGTATGTTCGAAATTTTGGTTAAAAATCTTCTTTTTCATGCGTTAGTATGGGAAATCTAGCGCCTTTTTTTTTTTTTTTAAAAAACATTGTTTTGGAAATTCTTGCAAAAATCAAATAATTGTTGGATTTTAATGAAATTTTTTCAGGACTTATTCACAAATGAATGGAATTATATTTGAAATATTTGTTTTTAGAAAATCTTGGTAAAAATATTTTTTTTTGCATCTGTTACCACTATTTATTTAATTAAAATTTCAGGGTATTCATACTTAGTTAAAAGCAGGGCTCTTTGGAAACTTTAAATCAACAATTTGTTAAACAGAAACACCATTTACAGAAAATCTGCTTTGAATCGTGAAATAAAAAATGGAATAAAACTATGACATTATTTAATTAGAAAGTTTTAAATAGCTTTTATGAATAAGATATATTATGGACACTATTGTCTTAAAAAATTTTCTTCTTTATGAATAATGAATTTTTACAAGAATTGTTTTCATTTTTGAAAATTTTAATTAGAAAAATTTATTAAATTTCAAATCTATTAAAATTCTATATTAATTTCAGTGGTTTTCATGATATTATTAAGTGAAAACTATATTTACTAATCATAAATTGGAAAGCTTAATACAAATCATCAAACACCTATATTTTAAAATTAATTTTCAATTTTTTTTATTAGTGCATAAATTTGCCATACATGACATTATCAGAAAACAAGAGTGATGACTATAGTAAATTTAAAGCCAAATTTTTAAAATTCAATAACTCATTAGATTACAGAAAATATTTTCCTAAATTTTTAAGATTACTGAGTACTTAAAAAAACATACTCAGGTCATTTTCTTCAATTATGTTTTACAGATAAAGTCTCTGCAGAAAAACATTAGATCTGTCATGTTTTCAAACATGTCAACACAACTACTGTTTTTTTTATGCATTTCTGTGATATTTTAAACTTAAATAAATGAAATTTGTTTCAAACCAGATTAATTATATCTGAAATAAAATAATATTTCTCAAATAAGGTTTCAGAAAAGTATTAAAAAAATCTTTAAAAATATATTTTTCTGAAACTTTATTTGAGAAATATTAGCTAATTTCAGGTATAATTAATCTGGTTTGAAACAAAAGATTTTTTAAAATAAAATTGCGATGAAAGATGACTAAGAAAGGGGTGCTAATCAGCTATTTTAGTCAAAAACAAACTCCTTCCAGTTAATTTAAATTAGTTTTTGAAATACAGCAAAGTATTTTGCTTATTTGAAATATTAAATTTAATCTATAAGCTTGAAACTAATACTAAAATTAAGCTTCAAGAAAGATTATTCATTTTTAAAAATACATTTTAAACCATTATTATATTTTTGTGGAGGTACCTAATTAAAATCCTTCATATTCATGATGCAGTGTGATTTTTCTTTTTAATAAAATGACTGTGTATTTGCAGATCTATATATCAGATGAATATTGGGTCCTTGAATGATAAAATGGAAAAAACTCTTGTAACATGTTTTGTCCTCCAAATGACTTCAGATTAATAATGGCTTTACCACTACAGTCTCATATATATATATATATATATATATATATATATATATATATATATACATACATACATACACACACGTATTGATGTGAGTTTGTGACCCTGGGTTTTATGCCCTTGTGATTGTCAGACAAAGACAATTGCAAGGGCATGAAACCCAGGGTCACAAACTCACATTAATACAACTAAGTATGTTAGCTCTATCACTGATATTGAGCACTTCCCAATAAGTACCGCGCATATATAATATGTAAATAATATATATAGAAATTACATACACATATATATGTATGTATGTTGTGCCAACACTGAGGGACCACAGATATGATTTTCATAGCACGACCAATCCAGGAAAAGAGCTGTGAACTACAAATGGACCTTTATCAAATATTTGTAGATCTGAGGAATGCTTTTTACACTGTTAAGCATGCTGGTTTCTGGAAGATCCTCATGAAATTGGTCTGTGTACCCCCCCCTTTCCTGCCACACACACACACACACACACACACACACACACACTCTTAAGATTCTGAGGTCCTTCTTTGATGGTATAGAAGCCTGTGTCAGATTTGGTGGTATGCTTACAGAGCCCATCAAGGTTGAAAATGGATTCAAGCTGGGAGATCTTCTGGCTCCTACATTGTTTTCTTTCTATTTTGCAATTGTACTGCTTGTGTGTTTGGGGACTGCCATGATGGTATTATGATAAGGTACAGGTCAACTGGCAAGCTTTTCAACATATATAGGTTTGCGGCAAGGACAAAAGTCTTTTTGGGTTTAGTGTGCAATCTTCTCTATGCTGATGACTGTGATCTGGTTGTACACATAATTCAGCATGCACAGGAGTTCATGGATCGACTATCAGGGCCATGTAAGGCTTTTGGACTGTCCATCAGCCTTGACAAGACAGTGGTGATGTATCAACCTGCTTGAGGATTTCAGTATATAGAGCCGTCGATTTATGTTGATGGTAGTCGACTTGGGGTAGTAGACAAATTTGTATCCTTGGTAGCACCCTCGACAGCTACTGCTCCCTTGATGATGAGATAGCATTATAGATTGAGAAGGCCTCTGATGCATTTGCAGCACTCAAGGTCTGTGTCTAGAGTCAGAAGGACATAAAAAAGCAGACAAAAATTAAAATATGCCTGCATTATGTCATGTCTGTTACATTCATGTGAGACCTGGGTAATCTATCACAGACCTCTGAAAATACTGGAATGTTTTCATCAACAATACCTTTGGTCTGTGCTTGAAATCAACTGGATGTCTCACACCTCTTATACTGTTGTTCTACAAAGGGCCAATTCACTCTCTGTGGACGCACTTATACACAAGCAAAGATTGCGATGGGCTGGCCATGTTGTCCATATAGTGGATGACAGTATTCCAAAACAAATAATGTATGGAGAATTGGAAATGGGGAAAAAGGACACAGCACAAGCACAAACTTTGTTACAAAGATTGCCTTAAAGAGTCACTATACAAGTGCAATATTGATCTGGATAACTGGGAGACTAGCTGAAGACTGGGTTTCTTGGAGAGCTGGTATTGTTGATGGCGTCAACATCTTCCATGTGGCATCACAAAAATATGCAGAACTGAAGAGAGGATTTCGGAAGGGATCCCTGAATTGCCATGAGGTGCCAACCTGGCCATGTGCCCAATGCAATCAGATATGTCTGTCCAAGGTGGGTCTGCTCTGTTACTAGTGGTCACACTGTAGTGAACAAAACAAGATCTAGATTTAAAATCCAAATGCTAAACACTGATTCATTGATTTTGTTAGAAATTAAAAAGACTCAAATTTACAAACTTTGCTTAACACACACGCAAAAGCAAATCCAAAGCAAAACTCGTGAAATTTCACACCTTAATGTGAAATGTTTTTTGGCCAATAGAAAACTAGGAAACATTTAAAAACAAAATTCAAATAATCTTCAATTCTCAGAGACAAAATTCTTTTATGGACCTTTTTGCTAGCCAACGTGAAGTTTGTTCGTTGTCCAATGGAAAGGCCTGAATCATATCCGGGAGTGAATTCCCAAATGACATTTTCAAGCCCCACAAGCAAAATAAAAGACAGGCAAGTTCACCTGTCACCAGAGAGAAGGGGACAAACGTATTAACATGTCCCTTGACAAACATCAAGTGATCGTTATTATTATCTCTACCTTTCTCCCTCACCTCTTTTATACTTGATAAACGAATGGAACATTTTAAGACTGAGCGATTACTTCAAAGACATTCCTACCCTATGATAATGCTCATGCATACATCCACACATACGTTTCTGCCTACGTACACATAAACTCATTCTTGCAAGGACTACTATGAACATTTTGATGACCTTGTATCAAACAAATTACATTAATTTTATTTGTAGAGACCTTAATTGATTTATATGTATATAAATTTGTTGTTTCACTTTATAATTTAATTTTCTTGTTTTATACCCCTCTTATGGTGGGCTATATAACTAACAAGGTCAAATCAAACTAATCTGTTTCAAAACTCATACACTTCACTATAACTGATAACCCACTATAAAAACCAACACTATCAGTCTATTGTATATGACGATTTCATAATGGCATGCTTTGAATACCCGACCTGCACTAGGGTGTGCAAGTCCAGGTCAGGCCTGACAAGGCATATGAAAAGGCACATTGGAAGTGATGATGATCAAAGTTTCCTTTTACCATTTGAAGATGATTTGATATGCCACATATGTGACAAGAAATGCAGATCAATTGCTGGCTTTATGAGCCACTGTCATTCGCACAACCGATGAATGCAGTGTTGTGGGGGGGGTGAATTTAAGTGAAGGCCTGGACATATCAGTGATGGTCATACTCGCTGTGCAAGTTGACAGACAGACACCATGTATATATGTATGTATGGATGTATGTATAGAGTGCAATGGATAAATTGTCGTCTAAATTACACAAAAATGAAAATAACACTGACATCTCATTTTAATAGATATATTTACCAAAGTTACATAGAAATATATTGAAATACTAAAGAGTAAAGTTATTCAATAAAATCACTATTGGTTTCAAACATGGCTTCCAGGTGTCTTTGCAATCTCCTGCATCTCTTCTGGATGGTCTCCTTGTCTAAGTTGGAGAATGATGCCATAATCCTTGCCTTTTGTTCATCTTTGGTGTTACAAGGAGTTTTGTTGGTCACTTGCTCAACTGCACCACACACATAACAATCAAGGGGGTTGTAGCCTGGGGAGTTAGGCGACCAAATGTAATGGGTGATGTGGTCGCAGAAATTGTCTGACAGCCATGACTGGGTTCTCTTGCTTGTGTGGCATGGTGCAGAGTCATGTTACCAGACATAGGGTCTTCCAGCTGCCACTCTCTTGACCCAGGAAAGCAATACCTCCTTAAAGCACTTGATCTAGGCCACCATGAGGAGTCTGAAGCCCCCACCAACAACTTTGGGAGTTCTTTTCTTATCAGAACAATTAGAGTGAGTTTTCCAAGCTTCTGTACTTTCATAATCACCATTAGACTTATCCAACTCTTTCCAAATCTTCTACACTGTTCTCAGATTGATACCCAAACACTATGAAATGTTTTAGAGCTTCCAGCACAAATGCCAAGCAATACAGCATGCTGTTTCCAAATTTCTGGGAGAGTGAATTGTGTCATAGTCAGATGATTTTAAATAAAGGTTTGGTGATTCTCTTTAGAATAAGAAAGAGTGAGTTGTGTTTTTACTGTGATTGTCATCACCATCAGTGTGCACCAATAATTCATTATTGTATATTTAATTCAGGAATAAAGCATCTTGAGTGGATTGGGCTGAAAATATTTCATTGGCACACCGTTATATATATATATATATATATATATATATATATACACACACACACATATACATTGAATTCCATTCAGGTTTTGTACATTCACTTGCCCTTAGAAAAGGTATGAATCCATCTCCTTCCTACATCTATGGGTTAAATAGTAGACCTTGTATTTGAAAAAATCATTGTTATTCTCAAAAAATTGTTAATGCAATATTCAATCAAAAAAAAAAAAGTATTATTCTTACAATCCCAAAAATGTTTCAGCTTTAAATAACCCGCAAAGGGTTGACAAGCTGTAAAAAATACAATTGGCATTTTCTGTCTTTGTGAATCTTGTTTTTTTATTGTTCTTTCTCCTCACTAGTCTTCTGATTCTCTTTCACACTGAGCATCTCCTTGTGTCCTAGTGGCATTGTCACCTTGCTTGGGGTGAAATGACATAAAGGAAAAACAAGAAATATAAAAAATCAATTGCGGATGATGCCTCCTGATGAGGGTCTATCTATGAAACTCTGGAGTTGGGATGCTGAAGGTAAAAATGCAATCAGCTAAGTAACAAACTTTATATTTATATTAATTTGCAATCATATATATACATATATATGCATGCAAATTAATATATAAAATTCACTCAACAACTCTGTTTATATTACGTAGCAATACTTAATTTAATAGTTCATATTTGTGTAATTTTAATATTATTATTATTAGATGTAAACACTTCTATTTTGTCATTGAATTGCTCTAGTGCAGATTCAGTCTGAAACTAGTGTTTAAATCTTTTTATTATTGAGTTTCCAATTAATATCTCAATAATTTTAATCCATTGTAACAAGCACTAATTAAATTTTAAAGAGTTGGCTCTCATCTGGAAACTGTCTCCTATTCAAACCATTACTTAAAAGAAAAGTAAATAAGATCAATTTAGATTTTTTTACCATAATTTATATCACGGAAATTAATAAATTAGTTTAATCTTCAAGTGCTCTTTCAAAACATGATGGAGTATGTTTGTGTTATGTTATTAATGTTATTAATGTATACAAAATGAATCAAATGTCATATGTTGAATACTTCTTCATACAACTAAAATGTTTTTATTATGTACTATAATTCATGCACCCAAGCCAGCACCCAATAAAAATAGCTGCTAATCATTTTTCTCTTTTTGTTTTTCTCAAGAATATATATATTGTTTGATCAACACTGTAGCCAGGGCCAGAAATACATACATTAATTTTATATTTTGTGTATGATGCGACCTCCTTAAAATTAGATTTAAAATTTGGTCTTCAAAAGTCATATGTTATGCAATTATATACAGTACTTTTCATTTGTTTTTTTGTTGGACAAATGTTGTTTAATATAAGATTTTTGCGGGTCAAGTGAATAGTCATATTTCATCATTCTATTTCACTCTTTCTAGTTTGCCTGTGATTACTACCACAAAATTCATTATTATCATCATTATTTTTTTTTTATTATTATTTCTCATTATTGTTATTAATAATATTGGTTTGTGTTTCCAAGTTTCAAATGTCCTTCTTGGAATAATTTGTTTTCTATTAAAATGAAAACATTACTTTCTCCTTTATTTTGTCTTGTTTCAATTTTTTATTTTTTATTCATTTCATTTGAATATAAGAACATTTGCATTTAAATTCTTGCAACATATCCAAATAGACCATATGGTAAACACATTGACTCTTTGAAGTTGACCCTAGAGAATAATGCCAAAAAATTATGATATCACAATGCAGACAGAGAATGAATATCTGTAGAGGAAAAAGAAAAAAAAAATGCCATAGTCTTAAGACAAATAATTCTCTAATTACATTATTTTTCTTTAAACTATTGTACCATAAACTACTTCATGGTACATCTAAATCTTTTTGATTCGCTTGTTTAAGGAAAAGCAATGGTTTCATTTACTGGGGGAAATATTTTTTGTCACAAATTTTAGTTGCTTCTTTTTAAAATGGAGTACAGAAATCTAAAAAAATTAATTTCTTTTTCAGGTTCAGTTTGTTAGTAAATTAAAAATTTCAATCAAATTTTTTTTTTGTTAAGAATAACAAAAACATTATTTACATTTGGACCATTGTTCTCATCTTTTTTGTTGCTATCATAACATTTCAGCTATTTATGCCTTCTAACCTTAATTAGGAAATTTCAAACTGAACCTTTTATTTAATTTATGCAGGTAGATAGATTATTCTTGTACTGCTGCCCATATCTAGAGATATCTTGTCTAGTTCTTATTTTTAGTACTGCTCATTTATTGCTAGACCTGTTTTGATTTGGTCCAATTACCTACTGCCCAACCCAGGGATTGAAATCAAATTACTAATTCACTGAATTCATAAACCAATATTTTAACTCACTAGGGTGTATGGAGAACTTGGAGCCTTAGACTTAACTAGCCTGCTGATATGTGCTGTTGCTTGTCATGCTTGATTGCACTCATTGAAGCTTTCTCTTTTGTTAGAGCTGCTGCAAACCTGCTGGCATTTGTCTTTCTTTATTAACAGTTCCCATATCTTATTTATTTCTATTCTAGGCTTACTAAGGATGTCCTTATAACCTAATATATACTGATTCTTTCAGACATTTAACTCTCCTGTTTTCTTCCTTGTCCAGTATTTTTATTTCATTCTATGAGGACTGGTGATTACTCTTTTTTCCCTATATACATGATCAGAAATGCCTGATTTCATTGTTTCACCCCTCATTACATCTTTTTGATGTTCCTTCAGCTTTATTTCTAGTGGGTGACTTGTTTCACCTTTATATTCTTTGCTACAATTGCAAGAAATGGAGTAGACACAGTTCTTGGTCATATTTTCCCCTGTGTTATGCAGAAATTTCTCTGTAGTGTTGAGCTGCTTCTGAATATTTTCCTGATGTTGTATGGACTGCAGCTCTGAATTTTTTTCTGATAAGCTCTTGATGTAACTGAGCTTCTGCTTACACCTGTAGATGTTGATATTATATTTGCAGAGTAGTTGTTATTTTGAAGGGTACACATAATGCTGATCATTTCCTGTTGGTATGTATCTGGGTCATCAATTTTTGCATGGTGTTGTAGGCATCAGATGATCCCTTTCTTCACACTATGGATGGTAGGAATAGAAGTTGAGGTAATGTCCAAAGAGAATTGCACACACACACTAGTAGATTAAAGTATTGTTTGATAAATTTGATGACATAGTAATTGTATATTCAATCCTTTGGTTGGGCATTGTGTAGAAACAATAGAAAAAGTGTGAGCAATAACTGAGCAGTACTAAAAAATAAGGACTAAATGAGAGCAATCTACACCTCTAGATTAAATAAAGGGTTTAGTTTGGAATTCCCTTTAGATTACCAAGATCAATATACACCTGATTTCACAATGGACAAATCATTGTGATAACAGCAACAAAGATGAGGACAATAGTCTGCATATAAATAATGTAAAAAATTATAACTTCTCATCAGCAAAATTTAGGCAAAAAACAAAAACACAGAAAAAATAAACAGCAAAAAAGCAAAAAATAAACTGAGTTTAATCTGATTATGTAAAAAGTAGAAATGGATTTTTTATTTTTTCAAAATTGTTTCAATTTGAACTAATTTTATTTTTTATTTCAATTATGCAATACATGTCAATTATGCAGAAGATTTTTATGTATAATCTTAATAAAGAAAAATGCTGTCTGGTATGTTCTCAAGATTCTCGAATACACAAGCCAGTAGATGTAATTAACATTGTTCATGATTTTCTGATGAATTTTCAATGCAAAAAGAAAAAAAAAACACCTGCAATTTATTTTTCTAATTTGCAACACCAATATTGTTGAATTGTTCTTCATCAAAATAGAGATTGAAAAAATCCAAGGAGGTCATTTGATATCAGCTTTCATCTTGGAACACTACTAAAAGAAAATCATGGAAAGGCAGAATAATAGTGATTCCACACCTCATTTTGCAACATTGAGTAAGCATTGAGAATGGCATTGCCTTTCTCAGAAGAATCATCATCATCATCAATTTTACCAATTGATTCATTATTTGATAACTTGTTAAAGCCATTTTCACTTTTTTCCACCAATAAAAATTTGTGGCATTTCACTAACAATAAATTTCAATGACCAAAAACCTAGTCTTTTAATGCTAACAAATTGCATTGAATTAAAAACAAATCGATAATAAATGACATCTTGTAAAAGCTCCCACAGGTGCACTTAATTGCCATGCAGTTATTGACTGTGGAATATGTAAAAAAAATACCTTGACAAATACATAGCTTTCCTATACCTTTTCTACAAATATTTTCATGACAATTGTTCTGATGAGCTTTCCTTTTTGGTACCTCGACTTCATGAATTTAAGTGTAGTACTAGATTGGCAAGTAGGTCTCACCATTTTTCTCTTGCATGACTTGCTGATGGAAATCTCTTCTAGCTACCTGCTTTCCTTTCAATAACAATCTATAAAAATTTAAATGCAATGTTAGTCATAATCATCTGTCTCCTTGAATCCTGTTCTTCTTATTGTCATTTCTTCACACTGTTTTCTCAGTTTCTTTCACTCTGTTGTCTTTCATCCTCAGTAACCCTTTGTGTCTCAGTGGCTTTATTGCCTTGCTTGGAGTAAAATAATTTAAAAAAAAAGAATTTTCTTTTTAAACTATTGTTCACCCAATACAAGGTCTATTTGTGGTCAAATACATTTTCATGGCTCAAGACATAAAACAAGGTCATGAGAATTTATGTCCAGTATCTTAATATTGCATTGAAAATTCTCAGCATAACCTCCATTCTTCTTTTATGTACTATGTTCCTTCAAGACATGGGCAATCATAGCTCTCCACAACTTCCTATGCTTTGTAACTCTTATTAAGATTTGTCTTTTCTTTATCTCCCATTCTCAAACCCTGTTCTGCCATCCATTTACACAAGTTTCTTAGGAAGGTTATGCATTTTTTTCCTCCTGCCTTCAATATATCCTGCAAGTGTTAGATTCTCCTGACCCACTTTCCTACTTATGTACCCTAAAAATTTCATCTGTCTCTTTCTGATTCTAAGTATAAATGTCCTTTTTGTTTCCATTTTCCTTAAAACTTCCTAGTTACCCACATTTTCAATCTATAGAATTCTTGGCATCCTTCTGTAGAACAATATTTATCTGTGAGAAGATTGCTCAACATTCATTGCCATAGAGGAGGATTGATATTACATAACAGTTTTAGTACTCTTTAAAAGTTTAATACTTTGCTTAGCTTTTGTAAGGCAACTTTTGTTATTCCAATGCACCTTTGAATTTTGGTGTCACACACTATGAAAATTCTGATGAGAATAATAGATGGTAAACTTACATAGTTGGCTGATGAGATACTGAGAATATTTAAACCTTTTTCAATTTGGATATTACAAATTCAGATTTGGATTTTATATAATCGTTTACTCTTATTTTAATTATATTGAATGGTCTCCACAAATGATAGCAAGGTACAGCACAAGGTTGAGTTTAAAATTAAGCCCCACATGTGTATATGCAAAAAGGCTTAGAAATTGTCCAGTTCCTTCAATACTTCCCTTTTGGAATAATATCTCGGACATCAGAGATTAACCCTGACCCTACAACTTTAAGTGCAGTGGGGAGGTACTGCTTAGGAGGATATACCCTTCCTTTCCAAAACTGGACCTAGATTTTTTATGGTGGCATTTCACTCCAAGCAATGGTGATAATGCCACTAAAACACCAGGGGTTAGAGAGTAAAAGAGAACTAGAAGACTTTGTGAGGAGAAAGGACAATAAGAGAATAGGATATTAAGAACACAGAAGATGACGATTGATGTTGCATTTTGAAGATCATAAGTGACAAGGAAGCAAGAAATTGGAAAAGAGTTCCACAGGCAAGAAGTGAGAGAAAAGAAACTATTAAAATAGAACTTACAGTTACATCAAGCTATTTCAACAGTAAAATAATGAGACCTACTTGCCAATCTAGTAGTACACTTAAATTCATGCAGTCAAGGTACAAAAGAGGAGAACTCATTAAAATAATTGCCATGAAAATATTTATAGAAAAGACAGAAGGAAGCAATGTCACAACATGGTGGGAAAGCAGCAGCCCCCAAAAACTGGGATAGGCGGGTACAAGAGGAGGAGGAAAACAACACTCAGAAAACAGTCTTCCTGCCTTATGTGAAGGGGTTATCAGAGAAAATACAAAGGATCTGTGATCCATATAACATCAGGACAACCTTCAAAAGCTTGGCGACACTTGAATATCTCTCCAGTAAGACCCCCCCCAGAGGAGAACATGACTAAAGACTGTGTCGCTATCCCGTGCAGCTGAAGAAAGGAATATAAAAAGGAGACAGGCCGCCCCCTTAAAAATAAGTCTTCAAGAACACCAAAAGCTGTAACACGAGGGGAGTAGAAAAATAAGGTGTGGCTGACCACATATGGAGAGAGAATGGAGATCACCGCCCTCTGTGGGATCATGTTGAGATCATAGACAGGGAACACCATTGGAAAATTTGTAAACTTAAGGAATCAGCACATGTGCTAGGCCACAAAAATCTGAGCCAACCAAGCATAGAAATAAATACAATATGGGAACCAGTAATAAGGAATGCCAGAGAAAAGCGATGATAACAACAAAGTTGCAATATGAGCACTGGTAAAAATGGTTGCTGAAGACATTAGGTTTATAATACCCAGAAATTCAAACCCAGATGTCCTCAAGGACACATGGCACAGTGGATAAAGACGTTGGTTAGATCCTATGACAGGACCCAAAGAGTGTGAGTTCAATACCCAGAGGGAAAATTAACAGGAGATAATCGATAGCTGACATCCAGTCTACCCCAGTGAGCGAAATAAAGGGTTCAGTTCGACATTCCAACCATCTGAAGAAGGCTGGAGCGTACAATGGTCGAAACGTTGTGATAAATATGGCGACAAAGATGAGGACAATAGTCCAAGTAATGTAAATAATGTACGAGTAGAGAAAAGTTGAAAAAAGGTTGAAACAGTAAAGGTAGAGGGTAAGCAAGCAAGCTTGAGAAAAATGAAAAGAAAAGTGGGTGAGATGAAGACAAAAGAAAGATGTAAACAGACATATTGTCTTGAGTTTTGCCATACCATTACTCTTTCAAAGTGGGTGAAGCTTTATCTCTTTTTGATGTGGTACATACCTTGTGTGGGAAGGTAATGAGACACTATGGTATTAATATTGAAGTTGTTAACTGTTAGGCTTATATCACCTTTTTTTTTCCACACCTGTTCTATAATAAATAGTATGGTTGAATTTAGCATGTCAGATATGTCTTATATCTAGTAGTTATCTTGCTTTACTCTTGAAGACAAAATATATATTTTTTTATGTTGATTTTATTATTGATTTTCATAAGGATATTTTGTGAAGTAATTTGTTTATGAATTGAAAAAAGGTATGGGACTCCCAACTCATTAGAAGATTAAAAAAAACAATTGTCTGTTGCCAAAATGGAATCTATTTTGCTCAATGTGGCAAAGATGTGGACTAATAGCAAATCTCTGAATAGATGGTTGTTACACAAGGATGCACAAGAAGGCACTTCATGTGTCCTGGAGAAGT